>WNWK01003054.1:0-57500 GCA_009830355.1 Cherax destructor
CTCCTCCTGTTTCCTTCTGTCATGGGTGACCCCTTCGACTTCCTTAAGGCCGTAGATAAAGATCGACTTCTCCCTTTCCTCCTCCCACTGTGTCTCCCTTTGCCTCATCAGAGATGCATTAGCATCTTCCGGTTCTGTCATGGTTGTAGCCCCTGTGTTCCTCTGTGTGTCTGGCCTACTCATTTGTGTGTGTGTGTGTGTGAGAGAGAGAGAGAGAGAGTGTGAGTGTGAGTGTGTGTGAGTGTGAGTGTGAGTGAGTGTGTGTGAGTGTGTGTGTGTGTAAGTGTGAGTGTGAGTGTGTGTGTGTGAGTGTGAGTGTGGTCTACATATACGCACTACCTCTCTTATCCACATTGGGTTCAGAAATCAATACTGTCTCAAGTCCAGACAATTACCCCTTTCTCGTTCTTCCTCTTTTTCTTATTTCCGTCGTCTACCACTTCTACTTTGTCTTCCTCTTCTTCGTTTTCTTTCTCTCCATCCTTTTATCACCGGTCATTGGGTACACTACTCCATCAGACAATAGCACTTTTATTCCTAAAATAATTATTATATGTTTAAACTGAAAGTTATGTATCTCAGAGTATGAAAATACTAGCCAGCGTTTTCCATCCCCTGTTTGCTTATGAACAATATATATATATATATATATATATATATATATATATATATATATATATATATATATATATATATATATATATACAGTGAGGCAGCAGACCGATTCGGGTACCATGGTCTTGTGTGTCGTAAATCCGAGGGAAAGATTGCAAGACATGAAGAGGTTAATAACATTATCAAGAGGAGCCTCACAACAGCCGGATGCCCAGCAGTAAGGGAGCCACCCCAACTATGCAGATCTGATGGCAGCCAAAAGCGTCCAGATGGTATCACCATTCAAGCCTGGACAGACGGCAAGCAGGTGGTGTGGGACTACACATGTGCATCTACCCTGGCTGATACCTATCTCCAATACACCATGGAGGAAGGAGGGGCAGCTGCCACCTTCAGGGAGTCCCAGAAGTCGAGAAAATATGGAGAACTTGCCCATCATTATATGTTTGTTCCCATAGGCTCAGAGACCCTTGGTTCATGGGGAAAGAGTGCATCTAAGTTCAACAGGGTAACTAGGGATCCCAGGGCAGCTAGTTTTCTGTTCCAACGACTCAGCGATGCTGTTCAGAGGGGTAATGCATGCTGTATTCTGGGCACGCGCCCCAGCTCGGAGGAGCTGGATGAGATTTTCGCATTATAATCAGTGACGAACATGTAGCAATATGTACTAGACATGTATCTCTCACACCTCGTGTACTGTATATGAAATCTTTATATATATATATATATATATATATATATATATATATATATATATATATATATATATATATATATATATATATATATATATATATATAATAAAAACACGGAATACTAGTTGTTTATACAGTTGGACTCAATTACATTTATTTGCAAAATTTGCATATGCCAATTCTCATATTTTCCAATTAATACAAAGATTCATATCCCTTACAAGAAGGATCCAGTAATTACTCTCTTTATTACTGCTAATACTATGTGTGTCTATTTTTTCTGCTATTTAATCCGTAAATCTTTGATGTTTTCTGATTTTTCGTCCATGATATATTTTGAGTGAGGGGAGCAGGTGAGAGGTGATTACCAGGGAACACCTGTCATACCTGTCACACCTGGCGTGATGTTTGTAGTGATGACCCATTTTCCATGTTTTGTTTATGGCTGAGTTCCACCTCCACTACCACTGCTACCTCCACAACTATCACCATTGCTACCACCTTCTCACTACCACTACCTCCATCACCACCATTTCCATGTTCATTGTTTATATATATATATATATATATATATATATATATATATATATATATATATATATATATATATATATATATATATATATATATATATATATATATATTATATATATATATATCTTACGCAACTTAACAAAACTTGCTTTCGCCCTTCAGCTTAAAATTTAACTTATAATTGTAAGATATTGTAAGTACAGAAGAACAATGAATGGAATATCAACAGCTAAATATGCTAACAAATGTTGAATCATTTTTCCTATGAACATTTAACTTGAGAAAGCCATACATGTTGCAATGTGTTAGATGTAGTGTTTATCTACGTATTTATCTTTAATTTCATGGGTAATTTTGAACAGATGTTAAAAAGATACGCCCGATGCGTATTTTTAAACGTCAGTCATACACACTGGGTGTATGTGATGATACCCCACACTCAGAACCAGTCAGTCATACACCCTGGGTGTATGTGATGATATCCCACATTCAGGACCAGTCAGTCATACACCCTGGGTGTATGTGATGATACCCCACATTCAGGACCAGTCAGTCATACACCCTGGGTGTATGTGATGATACCCCACACTCAGAACCAGTCACTCATACACCCTGGGTGTATGTGATGATACCCCACATTCAGGACCAGTCAGTCATACACCCTGGGTGTATGTGATGATACCCCACACTCAGAACCAGTCAGTCATACACCCTGGGTGTATGTGATGATACCCCACATTCAGGACCAGTCAGTCATACACCCTGGGTGTATGTGATTATACCCCACACTCAGAACCAGTCAGTCATACACCCTGGGTGTTTGTGATGATACCCCACACACAGAACCAGTCACTCATACACCCTGGGTGTATGTGATTATACCCCACACTCAGAACCAGTCACTCATACACCCTGGGTGTTTGTGATGATATCACAAACTCAGAACCAGTCAGTCATACACCCTGGGTGTTTGTGATAATACCCCACACTCAGAACCAGTCAGTCATACACCCTGGGTGTATGTGATGATACCCCACACTCAGAACTGGGTGTATGTGATTATACCCCACACTCAGAACAAGTCAGTCATACACCCTGGGTGTATGTGATGATACCCCACACTCAGAACCAGTCAGTCATACACCCTAGGTGTATGTGATGATCCCCCACACTCAGGACCAGTCAGTCATACACCCTGGGTGTATGTGATGATCCCCCACACTCAGAACCAGTCAGTCATACACCCTAGGTGTATGTGATTATACCCCACACTCAGAACTAGTCAGTCATACACCCTGGGTGTATGTGATGATACCCCACACTCAGAACCAGTCAGTCATACACCCTGGGAGTTTGTGATAATACCCCACACTCAGAACTAGTCAGTCATACACCCTGGGTGTTTGTGATGATACCCCACACTCAGAACTGGGTGTATGTGATGATCCCCCACACTCAGAACCAGTCACTCATACACCCAGGGTGTATGTGATGATCCCGCACACTCAGAACCAGTCAGTCATACACCCAGGGTGTATGTGATGATCCCCACACTCAGAACCAGTCAATCATACACCCTGGGTGTATGTGATGATCCCCCACACTCAGAACCAGTCAGTCATACACCCTGGGTGTATGTGATGATCCCCCACACTCAGAACCAGTCAGTCATACACCCTGGGTGTATGTGATGATCCCCACACTCAGAACCAGTCAGTCATACACCCTGGGTGTTTGTGATAATACCCCACACTCAGAACTAGTCAGTCATACACCCTGGGTGTTTGTGATGATACCCCACACTCAGAACTGGGTGTATGTGATGATCCCCCACACTCAGAACCAGTCACTCATACACCCAGGGTGTATGTGATGATCCCCACACTCAGAACCAGTCACTCATACACCCAGGGTGTATGTGATGATCCCGCACACTCAGAACCAGTCAGTCATACACCCAGGGTGTATGTGATGATCCCCACACTCAGAACCAGTCAATCATACACCCTGGGTGTATGTGATGATCCCCCACACTCAGAACCAGTCAGTCATACACCCTGGGTGTATTTGATGATCCCCCCACACTCAGAACCAGTCACTCATACACCCTGGGTGTATGTGATGATCCCCACACTCAGAACCAGTCAGTCATACACCCTGGGTGTATGTGATGATCCCCACACTCAGAACCAGTCACTCATACACCCTGGGTGTATGTGATGATCCCCACACTTAGAACCAGTCAGTCATACACCCTGGGTGTATGTGATGATCCCCCACACTCAGAACCAGTCAGTCATACACCCTGGGTGTATGTGATGATCCCTCACACTCAGAACCAGTCAGTCATACACCCAGGGTGTATGTGATGATCCCCCACACTCAGAACCAGTCAGTCATACACCCTGGGTGTATGTGATGATCCCCCACACTCAGAACCAGTCAGTCATACACCCTGGGTGTATGTGATGATCCCCCACACTCAGAACCAGTCAGTCATACACCCTGGGTGTATGTGATGATCCCTCACACTCAGAACCAGTCAGTCATACACCCAGTGTGTATGTGATGATCCCCCACACTCAGAACCAGTCAGTCAAGTCACAGTTGCTCCATCAGACTCACCTCTGCTCAGCAGTGGTTCCACTTCACCAGTTAAGTTTAACAAAGTAACTTCAGATCTCCACACTGAAATCACATGAAGTATCAAGTTACTTAGAAATTACAATGCAGAAATTTCAAAAAATTTCAAAGAGCTGCCAGAAAACTTCTATTTTTATAAGAAATGAATCTTAAGTGAAATTTTTAGCTGATTTTACTTATTATTTTTGATCTGGAATTTTTTTTATTTACATAACAATAGAGAAGTTAATAAAATAAGCTATGTAACATAGGAAGGAAGGAGAGAGAGAGAGAGAGAGAGAGAGAGAGGAGGTGGAGACAAGGAGGAGGTGTAAAGAGGGAGGGAAGGAGGGAGAAGATAGAGACAAAGAGGAAGAGGAAGAGGGAGGAGGAGGAGAAAGAGGTGTGAGGAGAAAGTTCAAGCTTTGGAAACTTTTTTTTTTTTTACAGTGTTGACTCAGACATATTTGGTGGGTCTGGATGACGACGGTGATGGTGAGTGACAGCTGCAGACAGTGACAGCTGCAGACAGTGACAGCTGTAGACAGTGACAACTGTAGACAGTGACAGCTGTAGACAGTGACAGCTGTAGACAGTGACAGCTGTAGACAGTGACAGTTGTAGACAGTGACAACTGTAGACAGTGACAGCTGCAGACAGTGACAGCTGCAGACAGTGACAGCTGTAGACAGTGACAACTGTAGACAGTGACAGCTGTAGACAGTGACAGCTGTAGACAGTGACAGCTGTAGACAGTGACAGCTGTAGACAGTGGCAGCTGTAGACAGTGACAGCTGTAGACAGTGACAGCTGTAGACAGTGACAGCTGCAGACAGTGACAGCTGTAGACAGTGACAGCTACAGACAGTGACAGCTACAGACAGTGACAGCTGCAGACTGTGACAAGTGCAGTGACAGTTGCAGACAGTGACAGCTACAGACAGTGACAGCTACAGACAGTGACAGCTACAGACAGTGACAGCTACAGACAGTGACAGCTACAGACAGTGACAGCTACAGACAGTGACAAGTGCAGACAGTGACAAGAGCAGACAGTGACAGTTGCAGACAGTGACAGTTGCAGACAGTGACAGTTGCAGACAGTGACAGCTGTAGGCAGTGACAAGTGCAGACAGTGACAGCTGCACGCAGGTGGGAGACACCAGAACAATATTTTTAACAAACCTCATTAGGTACACGAATACCTATTACCCTGACTCCTGAATACTTCTAGCAGGTACTGCTAGTTACTAACACACAGGTACCTAATTTTACTGCTAGGTGGGCAGGGGCAGCAGAGCTGTAAAATATAGTTGCCAGGGATATCGAACCCATGGACCTTGTGTTTGTGAGTGGATCGCTCTCACCACTGTGCTACGGGGGCACAAGTGAACCAGAAACACTAACAGTAACTTTAAAGTGAAAGATAAGTGGAAAGTGGTTGTAAGTGACACAACAGTTAAAACCAAACCACGACAGTCAGACCAGAACATGTGTTGTATCTTAGAGCCTGGGATTGAACCCCTAAAAATTCGTCTGGTGGGGAATTACAGTTTACACATAACACACACACACACACACATACACACACACACACACACACACACACACACACACACACGCATACACTACGTTAATTATATACATTAGATGTATATTACGATATGCATATATATATATATATATATATATATATATATATATATATATATATATATATATATATAACCTAACAAGTGGAAGGATGAGTTGAAACAAGTGAAGGACAAGCCTAGGAGCAGCAAGGGCGGCCAGACACACCATGGGTGGCAGCAAGGGCGGCCAGACACACCGTGGGTAGCAGCAAGGACGGCCAGACACACCGTGGGTGGCAGCAAGGGCGGCCAGACACACCGTGGGTGGCAGCAAGGGCGGCCAGACACACCATGGGTGGCAACAAGGGCGGCCAGACACACCGTGGGTAGCAGCAAGGGCGGCCAGACACACCGTGGGTGGCAGCAAGGACGGCCAAACATACCGTGGGTGGCAGCAAGGGCGGCCAGACATACCGTGGGTGGCAGCAAGGGCGGCAAGACACGCCATGGGTGGCAGCAAGGGCGGCCAGACACACCGTGGGTGGCAGCATGGGCGGCCAGACACACTGTGGGTGGCAGCATGGACGGCCAGACACACTGTGGGTGGCAGCATGGACGGCCAGACACACTGTGGGTGGCAGTGGTGGTGAGCAAATAGCAATTTACACAACTTCTAATTTTAACCTCTAATAATAACTTACATATAGGTGAGATTCCAATGCGCGAATTTATCCACTCAATTTCCACCTTGTTGCTAGCGAAGAGATCTTGATCCGAGGAAGTGAATTAACCTTCCTTTTCTTGGGATCAAGCCTCCGGTTATCAGGTTATTATGTCATCAAAACCTCCAGTGATCAGGTCATCAAGTGACCACGGATATTGATACAGTGTTCTCTTATTGTGCCCATGGCGCCCCTGCTTTTCACTGGGTTTATTTTGCATTTTTTTCCTATATCTTTCATTTCAATATGTTGTTATGGCAGTATGCTGATGTGGTACCAGGTCGTCAAGCAACTTCTACATACATATTAACATATATTATTTCTCCTCCCACAGCAGGATTCGAACCTACACACTCTGTATCAAAATGCTGTGTACTTTGATAGAATGTTCAGGTTCGAATCCTGCTGTGGACTGAGAGATAATGTTTGTTAAAAGTTCGCCCGTTTGCGAATTGTTTATTATCGTGTATCTCTCTCCTCCGTTCCATTGAGTAAATTTTTAGAATTTTGAGTTCTCAATAATTTAAATGGCTGTGTGCTGGCCGTAAGTGATCTCTGTAACTGCTCCAACTTTGATATCTCTCCTGTCTTCAACGGGGCCGTCAACTCCGAATAATACTTTAAGCGAGAGAGCATAAGCGATTTGAATAGTGTCACTATTGGCACTTTTTTCCCTTGTTTTGAAAGTTCTCACTGTCCACCTCGTCATTTTCCTGGCTGTTGTAACGTTTGCCTTATTGTGTTCTTGGAAAGAAAGCTTAACTTACATTAATACTCCTAGATCCTTCACATGTTCCAAGTCTTCCTTTTGAATTCCTCCTTCTTTCCACATGTAAACAGTAAGAAGTCGTCACCACTGTACGTCATATTCTTCTCACTGTCTGCTGCAAGATTGCATATTCTTGAAGTTTTTTTTCCAGTTATTCTACGTAGTTTATTTTCATGTTTATTTTTTTATATAATCTACAAATGATGACGAGAAAATGTCTCGAGTGTTTTTATCTATGTCTTCTACGAGGATAAAAATCAGTGAAGGCGCCAGGACCTTGCCTTAGGGCACTGAGCTTTTTACTTTGCTAATGCTGGATTTTGCTCTGCTTACTGTCATTCTTTGTGTTCTGTTTGTCAGAAAGTTGAATATTTATTTGGTTCTTTTTCCCATTATACTTCGCCCTCATTTGATATGCAATCACTTCATGATCGTTTTTGTCAAATATTTTTGGCAAAATCCGTGTTTAGTGTTCTTCCAACGCCTCTGTAATTCTGCCATACTGGTTTAGTCCATCATTACATCGCCTTGGTGGTTCAGGGTTCTCAGTATTTATCGTCGTATGATAGATTCCTCTCACAGTAGATGATGCTGGTCACAATCGTGATCTTCTTGTTCTAAATGCATGCTGGTCTGAGTTGTGCTGGTGATGCTGCTTCATACCATTAGTAATTTGTCGTCTCGTCATCTTCTCAAAGATTTTATGATGTAGGATGTAAGGGTTACTCGACTCACGAATTGCAAAGAAACCAGGGTACGGGTGGGGTTAGAACCCAGGGCGAGTGTGTAGCCAGGTGGCCCAGTGGTTTACGCACTGGCCTGAAGTTTAACAACTCACTCGCCATGGGTTCTAATTTCATCCATACAGTGGTTAGTGTTACATGTCTAATTTTTGGCAAGTTATCATCTGTTTCCTTGATGCAAAGCAGCTTTGTCTGCGCTCTTTAAGAACTCATATTTCACCCTATTGGTTGAAAGCAAACATGTCACAAGGCGCCAGGTACCTACCAGGGGGTCCCTGGTAGGTACCTATTAAGCTAGCGAGCTTCCAGGAACCATCTTCCATTTTATATTTGGGAAAACTGAAACCTCCGAGGAGATTAATTTTTTGGAATCTTAAGACTTTCAACGAAGACTTTATTAAACGCTTACAGGCCTTATTTACTTAACAAAATAAAATAAAATAAATAAGATCTTTCATTCCCATAAAAGCAAATAATTAGACATTTTTTATTATGATGATTAATACGGAAAAGCTGCTAGTTATGCAATGTCCATTATGAGAAGACTTCTGCAACAGCGCCTTCTTCAGTTCATAACAGAGGCCTAAATAAGCGAGACATGGGAAGATGAGGTAATCAGTCCCTCATCCTTGAGAGGTGTTCAGTCCCTCAATACAAAGGTTACTTGCTGATATATAACCTTTGTAATGAACTGATAAAGTCACTGGTGGGCGAACCGTTTTCATAATAAAGATGCACAGGTGTTTCACAGGTGTTGCACAGGTGTTGCACAGGTGTTGCACAGGTATCTTATTCATAATCCTGAGACAGAGGCGCCAATATTTTTATTTCCATTAAAAATAAATCATACATTCTTGGTCACTGAAAGTAAACAAAGATTTTGTTGTTGTTGCAATCTACGACATTGCAATGAATCCTTTGTTTTTTTGCCAGGCAGCTGCAACTTCCGGTCGGCTGGCGTTTGAACTGGCTTAAAGTGAGTGAGTTTTCTCAATCATTAGAGGGATGAGGAGAATATGTGTCTGACACATGTGTCATGTGTTACTGCATCACTGGTGTGCAACTGACACGTTGATAACACATGTGCAACACATGGGTGTCTGTATTCAAAGTGTGATGATACTCAGTTGTTGCACATGTGTCTTATTCATCAGTGTGTCATGTGTGCGTAGGTCACACTTCCACTTCCTGGACCTCCACCTCCACCCTCCACTTCCTGGACCTCCACCTCCACCCTCCACTTCCTGGACCTCCACCTCCACCTTCCACTTCCTGGACCTCCACCTTCCACTTCCTGGACCTCCACCTCCACCTTCCACTTCCTGGACCTCCACCTCCACCCTCCACTTCCTGGACCTCCACCTCCACCTTCCACTTCCTGGACCTCCACCTCCACCCTCCACTTCCTGGAACACTACTTCCTTCCTCACTCCTCCACCGCCCTGGCCTTCTTCTTGCCCCACTCTCGACACCCACCCCGCCCACCACGCCCACCACGCCCACCCCGCCCACCCCTGGGACCAACACTTATGTAACTCTTGTTCCCAGTAACCTCCATCCCAACGCTGGTAGGGGAAGTGGGGAGGTTCTTTCCTTGGAGGTTCTTCACCTGGTGGTTCTTCCCAGGAGGTTTTTACCTTGGAGGTTCTCCTGTGTAGGTTCTCCCCTGGAGGTTCTCCCCAGGAGGTTCTCAAGTTTCTCCCCTGGATGTTCTCCTCTGGAGGTTCTCCCCTGGAAGTTCTCCCCTGGAGGTTCTCCTCTGGAGGTTCTCCCCTGGAGGTTCTCCCCTGGATGTTCTCCCCTGGATGTTCTCCTCTGGAGGTTCTCCCCTGGAGGTTCTTCCCTGGAGGTTCTCCCCTGGAGGCCTGGAGGTTCTTGACTCACGAAATCGTAATGACATGATTGCAAACCACACTACGGGCAGGGATTGAACTCGTGGCGAGTGAGTCGTAAACCTCCAGACCGACGCGTTAGACACTAGGTCAGCTGTCCCAGTGGCTAATGCGTCGTCCTGGAGTTTTCCGATTCACCCGCCGCGAGTTCTAACCCTGCCCGTACCGTGTTTTTTTCTGTAGGTTCTTCCATGGATATTCTCCCTTGGAGGTCCATCCCTGGAGGTTCTTCCCTGGAGGTTCTTCTCTGAAGGTTCTCCACTGTAGGTATCAAGCAGCTGGGCTTTAAATAATAAGATATTACAAGGACAACAATGGAAATAAGTCACTTTGACTTTCTTGGGTTAACCTGGAGGGTCATTTGCACATATCACTCTGTATGATAATTATACTTATGTGTACCTGTGCCTCAATAAACTTACTAAACACTTCGGTTGCTCAGGAGGCTTCGTTAGTCAAGTGGAGAGGTGGTTACAGGTTATCTGAGGTAATCAGTCCCTCAGTCTAGATGGAAGATGGTCAGTCTCTTAGCTGAGACTGACTACCTTAAATACTGGGGGACCGATTACCTCAATATATCTCTCCTCCTTTACTGTCGCCAGTGTTGTGGTCACCTCTGTAATCGACTGACGAAGCCTGTTGCGCAGGGCGAAACGTTTCTTTAAGAAACCCAAGTCTTGCATATATGTCTTACTCATCATTGTATCGGTATTGAATACCATTAAAACTATGAAGGAAAGTGCTAGTAGGGAAAGGCAGGCAGGCTAGAAGGCAGGCAGGCTAGAAGGCAGGCAGGCTAGAAGGCAGGCAGGCTAGAAGGCAGGGAGGCTAGAAGGCAGGAAGGCAGGAAGTCTAGAAGGCAGGAAGGCTAGAAGGCAGGAAGGTTAGAAGGCAGGAAGGCTAGAAGGCAGGAAGACTAAAAGGCAGTCAGGCTAGAAGGCAGTCAGGCTAGAATGCAGCCAGGCTAGACGGCAGTCAGGCTAGAAGGCAGTCAGTCTAGAAGGCAGTCAGGCTAGAAGGCAGTCGGGCTAGAAGGCAGTCGGGCTAGAAGGCAGGCAGGCTAGAAGGCAGGCAGGCTAGAAGGCAGGCAGGCTAGAAGGCAGGCAGGCTAGAAGGCAGGCATGCTAGAAGGCAGTCAGGCTAGAGGCAGTCAGGCTAGAAGGCAGTCAGTCTAGAAGGCAGTCAGGCTAGAAGGCAGTCGGGCTAGAAGGCAGTCGGGCTAGAAGGCAGGCAGGCTAGAAGGCAGTCAGGCTAGAAGGCAGGCAGGCTAGAAGGCAGGCATGCTAGAAGGCAGGCAGGATAGAAGGCAGGCAGGATAGAAGGCAGGCAGGATAGAAGGCAGGCAGGCTAGAAGGCAGGCAGGCTAGAAGGCAGGCAGGCTAGAAGGCAGTCAGGCTAGAAGGCAGTCAGGCTAGAAGGCAGTCAGGCTAGAAGGCAGGCAGGCTAGAAGGCAGGCAGGCTAGAAGGCAGGCAGGCTAGGAGGCAGGCAGGATAGAAGGCAGGCAGGATAGAAGGCAGGCAGGCTAGAAGGCAGGCAGGCTAGAAGGCAGGCAGGCTAGAAGGCAGTCAGGCTAGAAGGCAGTCAGGCTAGAAGGCAGGCAGGCTAGAAGGCAGGCAGGCTAGAAGGCAGGCAAGATAGAAGGCAGGCAGGCTAGGAGGCAGGCAGGCTAGAAGGCAGGCAGGCTAGAAGGCAGGCAGGCTAGAAGGCAGGAAGGCAGGAAGTCTAGAAGGCAGGAAGGCTAGAAGGCAGGAAGGTTAGAAGGCAGGAAGGCTAGAAGGCAGGAAGACTAAAAGGCAGGAAGACTAAAAGGCAGTCAGGCTAGAAGGCAGTCAGGCTAGAATGCAGCCAGGCTAGACGGCAGTCAGGCTAGAAGGCAGTCAGTCTAGAAGGCAGTCAGGCTAGAAGGCAGTCAGGCTAGAAGGCAGTCAGGCTAGAAGGCAGGCAGGCTAGAAGGCAGGCAGGCTAGAAGGCAGGCAGGCTAGAAGGCAGGCAGGCTAGAAGGCAGGCATGCTAGAAGGCAGTCAGGCTAGAAGGCAGTCAGTCTAGAAGGCAGTCAGGCTAGAAGGCAGTCAGGCTAGAAGGCAGGCAGGCTAGAAGGCAGGCAGGCTAGAAGGCAGGCAGGCTAGAAGGCAGGCAGGCTAGAAGGCAGGCAGGCTAGAAGCAGGCAGGATAGAAGGCCGGCAGGCTAGAAGGCAGGCAGGCTAGAAGGCAGGCAGGCTAGAAGGCAGGCAGGCTAGAAGGCAGGCAGGCTAGAAGGCAGGCAGGCTAGAAGGCAGTCAGGCTAGAAGGCAGTCAGGCTAGAAGGCAGTCAGGCTAGAAGGCAGGCAGGCTAGAAGGCAGGCAGGCTAGGAGGCAGGCAGGCTAGAAGGCAGGCAAGATAGAAGGCAGGCAGGCTAGGAGGCAGGCAGGCTAGAAGGCAGGCAGGCTAGAAGGCAGGCAGGCTAGAAGGCAGGCAGGCTAGAAGGCAGGCAGGCTAGAAGGCAGGCAGGCTAGAAGGCAGGCAGGCTAGAAGGCAGGCAGGCTAAAGGCAGTCAGGCTAGAAGGCAGTCAGGCTAGAAGGCAGTCAGGCTAGAAGGCAGTCAGGCTAGAAGGCAGGCAGGCTAGAAGGCAGGCAGGCTAGAAGGCAGTCAGGCTAGAAGGCAGTCAGGCTAGAATGCAGTCAGGCTAGAAGCTGTCAGGCTAGACGCAGTCAGGCTAGAAGGCAGGCAGGCTAGAAGGCAGGCAGGCTAGAAGGCAGGCAGGCTAGAAGGCAGTCAGGCTAGAAGGCAGTCAGGCTAGAAGGCAGTCAGGCTAGAAGGCAGGAACGCTAGAAGGCAGGAAGGCTAGAAAGCAGGAAGGCTAGAAGGCAGGAAGGCTAGAAGGCAGGAAGGCTAAAAGGCAGGAAGGCTAGAAAGCAGGAAGGCTAGAAGGCAGGAAGGCTAGAAGGCAGGAAAGCTAGAAGGCAGGCAGGCTAGAAGGCAGAAAGGCTAGAAGGTAGGCAGGCTAGAAGGCAGGAAGGCTAAAAGGCAGGAAGGCTAGAAGGCAGGAAGGCTATAAAGCAGGAAGGCTAGAAGGCAGGCAGGCTGGAAGTAGGCAGGCTAGAACTAGGCAGGATAGAAGGCAGGAAGGCAGTAAGGCTAGAAGGCAGGAAAGCAGGCAGGCTAGAGGTCAGGAAGGCTATAAAGCAGGAAGGCTAGAAGGCAGGCGGGATAGAAGGCAGGGAGGCTAGAAGGCAGGAAGGCTAGAAGGCAGGCAGGAAGGCTAGAATGTAGGCAGGCTAAAAGGCAGGCAGGCTAGAAGACAGGAAGGCTAGAATGTAGGCAGGCTAAAAGGCAGACAGGCTAGAAGGCAGACAGGCTAGAAGGCAGGCAATCTAGAAGGCTGGCAGGCTAGAAAGCAGGCAGGTTAGAAGGCAGGAAGGCTAGAATGTAGGCAGGCTAGAAGGCAGGATGGCTAGAATGCAGGTAGGCTGAAAGGCACGCAGGCTAGAAGACGGAAAGGCTAGAACTAGGCAGGCTAAAAGGCAGGCTAAAAGGCAGGCAGGCTAGAAGGTAGGAATGCTAGAATGTAGGCAGGCTAAAAGGCAGGTAGGCTAGAAGGCAGGAACGCTAGAATGTAATCAGGCTAAAAGGCAGGCAGGCTAGAAGGCAGGAAGGTTAGAAGGCAGGCAGTTTAGAAGGCAGTAATAGAAGGCAAGCAGGCTAGAGGGCAGGCAGGCTAGAAGCCAGGAGTAGCAGAGTACTTGTAAGCCTGCCTCTGTCGTTATTGATCGACCTAACTCTACTGTGCTGAGTGGGTCGCTGAGAGAGAGAGAGAGAGAGAGAGAGAGAGAGAGAGAGAGAGAGACAGAGAGAGAGAGACAGACAGACAGACAGAAACAGAGACAGATAGACAGGTAGCTTACAGCACTTCGACGTATCTCGCATTTTGCTCTACAGTAGGGGTTTCGAGATCCTATATGAGGCACAAGTACGCTCCACTTTCTTGGTTTGACTGCTTGACAGAGTAAAGAACACAGCAAGACGCCTCATCTCTCGTCCGGACCCATCCTGGATATATGTCATTTCAGCAGAGCCTTCAACACAGGAGGGATGTGGGTGGCATTACTGTTATGTACAAAGCCAACATTGTCTCCACTTCGAGGACAGCGAGAAGCAAGCTTCTATACCACAAGACGGGCAGAAAGCAGCAACTTCACTCTGGCTGTACCCTTCTCCAGAACATCACTTCATCTGAGATCATTTATCCCCAAGATGACTCGAGTCTGGAACACATTCGTACATCACTATGATATCAACGAGATAAAGTCAGTTGATCAAATGAAAATGCTGGCCCACAGATGGCTCCAACTTCATCCTGTTCCCTACTTGTATGTTTCATAACAATAAAAATACTATTAAATGAGCTGATGTAGGTAACAGCTCTTAGTTGCTGGACCAGGCTGCAAGCCAGGACCAGCAACTGGCTCCTGGAGTTTAACCCCACCAAGTGCAAAATCATAAAGATCGGGGAAGGGCAAAAAAAGACCGCAGACAGGCTAGGGGGGGCCAAAGACTTCAAACCTCACTCAAGGAGAAGGATCTTGGGGTGAGTATAATACTGAGCACATCTCCTGAGGCACACACCAACCATATAACTGCTGCAGCATACGGGCGGCTGGCAAACCTAAGACTAGCTTTTCGACACCTTAGTAAGGAACCGTTCAAGACTCTTTACACCGTGTACGTCAGGCCCATATTGGAGAATACAGCACCAGTTTGGAACCCACATCTGGTCAAGCACGTCAAGAAAGTAGAGAAAGTCCAAAGATTTGCTTCAAGACTAGTCCCAGAGCTAATAGAAATGTCCAACGAGGAGAGGTTAAGGAAAATCAACTTAACGACACTGGAGGACAGGAGAGATAGGGACGACATGATAATGACATAAAATACTGAGAGGAACTGATAAGGTGGATAGGGACAGGATGTTTCAGAGATGGGACACAGCAACAAGGGGTCACGATTGGAAATTGAAGATCAGATGAGTCACAGAGATGTTAGGAGGTATTTCTTCAGCTATAGAGTTGTCACGAAGTGGAGCAATCTTGAGAGTGATGTAGTGGAGTCAGGATCTACACAAAGCTCATGGAACAAGGAACAGAGTGAACGTAGTAGTGACCAGCGAAGAGGCAGGACCTTATTTGTGCTTATCTATTTGTGCAACCACAAATAGATAAGTACAAATAGGTGAGTACACACACACACGCACATGCACACACACGCACATGCACACACACGCACATGCACACACACGCACATGCATACACACGCACATGCATACACACGCACATGCATACACACATCAATCAGATAACTGCTGCAGCATACGTAAGTGTGGCAAACCTAAGAATAGCGTTCCAATACCTCACTAAGGAATCATTCAAGACTCTGTACACCATATACGTCAGGCCCATACTGGAGTATGCAGCACCAGTTTGGAACCCACACCTGGTCAAGCACGTCAAGAAATTAGAGAAAGTGCAAAGGTTTGCAACAAGACTAGTCCCAGAGCTAAGGGGATTGTCCTACGAAGAAAGGTTAAGGGAAATCGGCCTAACGACACTAGAGGACAGGAGGGTTAGGGAAGACATGATAACGACATATAAAATACTGCGAGGAATAGATAAGGTGGACTGAGACAAGATGTTCCAGAGAGGGGACACAGAAACAAGGGGTCACAATTGGAAGTTGAAGACTCCTATGAGTCAAAGGGATGTTAGGAAGTATTTCTTCAGTCATAGAGTTGTCAGGAAGTGGAATAGCCTAGAAAGTGACGTAGTGGAGGCATGAACCATACATAGTTTTAAGACGAGGTTTGAAAAAGCTCATGGAGTAAGGAGAGAGGACCTAGTAGCAATCAGTGAAGAGGCGGGGCCAGGAGCTATGACGACCTCTGCAACCACAAATAGGTGAGTACAAATAGGTGAGTACACACACACACATGCTCATACATACACACACATGGGTGGATTTGACAGAAACAGTGAGAAACAGGATCCTTCAAGAGAAATCACTGCTGAGGAATCGTCAACATAAAGAAGGGTGTTGCTAGACCGAAACAGAACAAGGACAGAACGACAGCAGCTGAGGGAGAGGACACAGAAGTGAAAGGGGCTAGGAGGAGAGACAAGGACAGTAACAGCAGAGGACAAAAAGAGCAGGGCAGAGCAACAAGTACAGGCACACACAGAACTGCCCCTAGAACCCCTCAACCAAACACACTATCCCAACACAAACCTCAATCCACACGTACAGCCCCCTCCCACCACACTACCTTTTAGAATCCCACAGCACACTGCCAGGTCCCCCACCCTCAGAGACCCCCCAGAACACAGTGGTGGAGAGGAAATTAAGGTATGGTACACCATACATCACCGGACATCATAGCTCTCACAGAAACCACGCTCACAGGAATAACAGATGCCATTTTTCCAACGGGATATCAGATCCTGAAGAAAGACAAAGAGAACAGAGAGGGTGGAGGAGTGTCACTGCTCATCAAAAACCGATGGCAATTTCATGAGCTGGAGAGAGGAGACAGAGGAGAAACAAGAGACTTCATAATAGGAACACTTCAGTCTGGAGGTCCCAAGGGGGTAATTGCAGTGATGTATAACCCACCACCGAACAGCAGGAGGCCAAGGCAAGAGTATGATGAGAGTAATAGAGCAATGGTTGACACACTGACTGAAGTGGCCAGAAGGGCTCATGTGAGCAGGGTAAAGTTGCTGATTATGGGCGACTTCAACCACAAGGGAATCGACTGGGAGAACCTGGAGCCACATGGGGGCCCAGAAACGTGGAGAGCTAAGATGATGGATGTGGTACTGGAAAACCTCATACCTCATGTACCAACACGTGAAGGACACTACCAGAGATATGAGAGGATGAACCAGTGAGACTAGACCTAATATTCACCTTGGGTAGTGCAGATATTGAGGACATCACATATGAAAGACCCCTCGGGGCTAGTCATCATGTGGTTCTGAGCATTGAATTCATAGTAAAGTTACAGGTGGAGAGGGACGCAGGAAGGACAGGACGAATGAAACCAAACTACAAGAGAGGGGACTACACAGACACGGGGTTCAGTGGGACAGAGAACTGGCAGGGAAGTCAGTAAACTAGATGATGGGAAATGTGACAACAATATGCAAGGAAGCAGAGGAGAGGTTTGTACCCATGGGCAACAGAAATAACGAGAAGGCTAGGGTGAGCCCTTGGTTCACCCAAAGGTGTAGAGAGGCCAAAACCAAGTGTGCAAGAGAATAGAAGAGTATAGAAGGCAAATGACCCAGAAGAATAAGGAAAAACGTCGTAGAGCCAGAAATGAATATGCACAGGTAAGAAGGGAGGCCTAACGGCAATACGAAAATGACAGTAGCGAAAGCTAAAACTGACCCGAAGCTGTTGTACAGCCACATCAGGAGGAAAACAATAGTCAAGAACCAGGTAATCAGGCTGAGGAAGGAAGGAGGGGAGATCACAAGAAACGACCGCGAAGTATGTGAGGAACTCAACATGAGATTCAAAGAAGTGTTCACAGAGGAGACAGAAGAGACTCCAGAAAGACGGAGAGGTGAGGTACACCATCAAGAGTTGGACACAATACATACAACCGAGGAAGAAGTGAAAAGGCTGCTAAGCGAGCTAGATACCTCAAAGGCGATGGGGCCGGATAACATTTCTCCATGGGTCCTGAGAGAGGGAGCAGAGGCGCTATGTGTACCACTAACAATCTTCAACACATCTATAGAAACAGGGCAACTACCTGAGGTATGGAAGACAGCAAATGTAGTGCCAATCTTTAAAAAAGGAGACATACACGAAGCACTAAACTACAGACCAGTGTCACTGACGTGTATAGTATGCAAAGTCATGGAGAAGATTATCAGGAGAAGAGTGGTGGAGCACCTAGAAAGGAATGAGCTTATCAACGACAACCAGCACGGTTTCAGGGACGGGAAATCCTGAATCACAAACCTACTGGAGTTCTATGACAGGGTGACGGCAGTAAGACAAGAGAGAGAGGGGTGGGTAGATTGCATTTTCTTGGACTGTAAAAAGGCGTTTGACACAGTTAAACACAAAAATTAGTGCAAAAGCTTGAGGACCAGGTAGGGATAACAGGTAAGGCACTAAAATGGATCAGGGAATACCTGTCAGGAAGACAACGTGGTGAGGCGTCAGAGTGGTCGCCTGTGACGAGCGGGGTTCCACATGACGGAAAAAAAAGACTCCGAAGTGTGGCTGTTTGCAGATGTAAAGTTGATGGGAAGAATTCAATCGGACGAGGACCAGGCAGAAATACAAAGGAATCTGGACAGGCTGCAGGCCTGGTCCAGCAACTGGCTCCTGGAGTTCAACCCCACCAAGTGCAAAGTCATGAAGATTAGAGAAGGACAAAGAAGACCGCAGACGGAGTACAGTCTATGGAGCCAGAGACTACAAATCTCACTCAAGGAAAAGGTCCTTGGGATGAGTATAACACCGGGCACTTCTCCTGAGGCGCACATCAACCAAATAACTGCTTGTTACGATCAGGGCCTCATTTATTAGCCTGTTTTGCCCCGTCGTAACAAGTTATTTAATTAAGCTTTGATTGTTTCATCGTTAGAGAAAATCATTATAGTATTAGGGTAAGTTTTTAGGAGATTGACCCAAGCAAGTAAAATGAGAAATTTAATATAAAAGAATTCATATAATTATTCAGTGTATTGTATAAAGTTATCTCTATTGCAGTGTAATACATCATGATACACTTTATTCGAAAACAGTCGACATATGACTTTACTTGTTTCTGTACAATAATCATACTCAATGACAAGAGTTTTATACAATTAATATTTTACATTAACGTTTTGCAATACAATAACTGAGACTATTATCTTAATAAAGGCAGAGAAGTATAAAATATCAAATGAAACATCAAATACGTTTTCTTGAGACAATAATTCAGAATACTGACCAAAGCTCTGCTAATACAAGCTATCACCGTAAGTCGTGGATGAATAGACAATTTTCAAACCATACTAGAGACTTAACAAACCCTCTTAAAGGAGGAATAACTTCCCAAGCCTACTCCAAAGAGCGTATGACTACTCATGTGAAAGTCAGTGAACATACTCCTGGTCAGGAGTGGATGTGTGAACCTACTCCCTGTTGGGAGAGGGTGTGTGAACCTACTCCCTGTTGGGAGTGGATGTGTGAACCTACTGACGATCGTCGATGTTTGGTGAAACGACGTCATGTAGGTCACGTGACTGAGGGAGGGGAGACCGGCCACTACCTAAACAGGTAAGCGGCAGTATGACTAGTGGTCTCCCACTACACCACAGTAAAATGTAACATCCTACCTACAACATAGCTAAATCGAATAATAGTATAAAGTAAGATATTTTCGTTTTAGCTAATAACGGAAATATCTCCAATATACCATTATGATAAAAATACACACAATATAAAATGTTGGTCAAGGGTATACCCGTAACACTGCTGCAGCATATGAGCGCCTAGCAAACTTAAGAACAGCATTCCAACATCTTAATAAGGAATCGTTCAGGACCCTGTACACTGTGTACGTTAGCCCCATACTGGAGTATGCAGCACCAGTTTGGAACCCACACCTAGCCAAGCACATAAGGAAACTAGAGAAAGTGCAAAGGTTTGCAACTAGACGGATCCCGGAGCTAAGGGGTATGTCCTACGAGGAGAGGTTAAGAGAAATCGACCTGACGACACTGGATGACAGGAGAGATAGGAAGGATATGATAACGACATACAAAATACTGAGAGGAATCGACAAGGTGGACAGAGACAGGATGTTCCAGAGATGGAACACAGCAACAAGGGGTCACAATTGGAAGTTGAAGACTCAGATGAATCACAGGGATGTTAGGAAGTATTTATTCAGTCACAGAGTTGTCGGGAAGTGAAATAGTCTGGGAAGTGATGTAGTGGAGGCAGGATCCACACATAGCTTTAAGAAGAGGTATGATGAAGTTCATGGAACGGGAAGTGACCTATTAGCGGCCAGCGAAGAAGCGGCTCCAGGAGCTGTGACTCAACGCCTGCAACCACAACTAGGTGAGTACACACACACACCCACACACACACACAATCAGTATTCTTAACATGTATATCAGCCAACGTGATATAAACTGCGTAAGCACCAGGAAAATAGCTGAACCCACAGATAACGGGAAAGAAGAGGCCAAGATAACGGGAAAGAAGAGGCCAAGATAACGGGAAAGAAGAGGCCAAGATAACGGAAAAGAGCAAGTCAGAATAACGGGAAAAAGCAGTCTAGAACAACGGTAAACAACAGGCCACGATAACGGGAAATATCAACAGTGCCCTTTAGTTTTCTTTCGCTACAATACAAAAAAAGCAAAATAAGATGGAGGGATGGTGAGGGCAGGAGGTATGAGGACTCAGCAGTGGGGTCCCTCAAGTACCAGTGCTGGGACCACCAACACACACACACCTCTCACTGACTCTCACTGACCCCTCACTGACCCTCACTGATCCTAACTGACCCCCCTCACTGACCCTCACTGATCCTAACTGACCCCCCACTGACCCTCACTGATCCTAACTGACCCTCCCACTGACCCTCACTGACCCTCACTGACCCTCACTGACCCTCACTGACCCTCACTGACCCTCACTGACCCCCACTGACCCTCACTGACCCTCACTGACCCTCACTGACCCTCATTGGCCCTTACTGACTCTCATTGGATTAATGGATTACATGTTTTGCTAAGAAGTCATCTTGAAACACACTTGGCACAGAGCACATCTTTATCCTGAAGAACGTTTCGCACAATGTACAGCTTTTATTAAGCTTTGTTTTTGTTTTGCTCTGTGAGTGAGTGTTTCTGGGGCAGGACTCAGTGGTGCTGGGGCAGGACTCGGTGATGCTGGGGCAGGACTCAGTGGTGCTGGGTCAGGACTCGGTGATGCTGGGGCAGGACTCAGTGGTGCTGGGGCAGGACTCAGTGGTGCTGGGGTAGGACACAGTGGTGCTGGGGCAGGACTCAGTGGTGCTGGGGTAGGACTCAGTGGTGCTGGGGCAGGATTCAGTGGTGCTGGGGTAGGACACAGTGGTGCTGGGGCAGGACTCAGTGATGCTGGGGCAGGACTCAGTGGTGCTGGGGCAGGACTCAGTGATGCTGGGGTAGGACACAGTGGTGCTGGGGCAGGACTCAGTGGTGCTGGGGCAGGACTCAGTGGTGCTGGGGTAGGACACAGTGGTGCTGGGGCAGGACTCAGTGGTGCTGGGGCAGGACTCAGTGGTGCTGGGGTAGGACACAGTGGTGCTGGGGCAGGACTCAGTGGTGCTGGGGTAGGACACAGTGGTGCTGGGGCAGGACTCAGTGGTGCTGGGGCAGGACTCAGTGATGCTGGGGTAGGACACAGTGGTGCTGGGGCAGGACTCAGTGGTGCTGGGGCAGGACTCAGTGGTGCTGGGGTAGGACACAGTGGTGCTGGGGCAGGACACAGTGGTGCTGGGGTAGGACACAGTGGTGCTGGGGAGGGACACAGTGGTGCTGGGGCGGGACACAGTGGTGCTGGGGCGGGACACAGTGGTGCTGGGGCAGGACACAGTGGTGCTGGGGCAGGACACAGTGGTGCTGGGGCAGGACACAGTGGTGCTGGGGCAGGACACAGTGGTGCTGGGGAGGGACACAGTGGTGCTGGGGCAAGACACAGTGGTGCTGGGGCAGGACACAGTGGTGCTGGGGCAGGACACAGTGGTGCTGGGGTAGGACACAGTGGTGCTGGGGAGGGACACAGTGGTGCTGGGGCGGGACACAGTGGTGCTGGGGCAGGACACAGTGGTGCTGGGGCAGGACACAGTGGTACAGTGGTTCATCACAGAGTCACCCATGCAGATACATTACCTCAAGCACCGCATGACGGTTCCATTGACGAGCCTCAGCTCTGGGACCCGCCTCACCTTCCACATTGAATCCAGTATTGAGTGTTCAATTTGCCTGTTGGTATTGGCACACCCCTAGCGTGTTCACAGATCATGTGTCACTATTAGCGTACGTATTATTCATGCGTAGGGAGGTGCGTAAATGTGTGGGGTGTGGGGTAGCGAGGGTACGATCCACGGGACACTGGTCTTTACTGCCCACTGCCAGATGAGTCGTTTTGCCATGCTGTGATGGTGTGGCTATTATATGTAGGGGTGGCATAGGGGGGAGGGGGACGGGGATGGAGGGAGGGAGGGATCTAGGTTGGCAGGTACGTAGTAGGGAGGGTAGAAGGGAGGGAGGATGGCAGGGATGGAGAGTAGAAGGGAGGGAGGATGGGAGGGAGAGTAGAAGGGAGGGAGGATGGAAGGGAGAGAGGAAGGGAGGGCAGGAGAAAGGAAGGGGAAAAGACAGGTAGGGTGAAAGGGAGGGTGAAAGGAAGGGAGGGAGGGAGGAATGGGGGAGGGAGGAAGGGAGGAAGGCGGGAGGGAGGAAGGGTGGAGGGAGGAAGGGAGGGAGGGAAGGGAGGAAGGGAGGGAGGAAGGGAGGGAGGAAGGGAGGAATGGAAAATGAGAAACAGAAAATTATATTGAAAAAAAAGTGAGTGTGTGTACTCACTTACATGTAGGTTGAAGGGTGTCGAGGCACAGCTCCTGGCACCCCCCTCCTCGCTGGCCGCTACAGTGTGTGTTTAGTTGTAGCATTAGTAGTAGTTACTAGTTCTCAAAGGCACTTATCGATAGACACATAGCCTGCTATGCGTGTGTGGTGTGTGTATTTGTAAGTATGTGGTTGCGTGTGTAGTGTGTGTGTATGTGTGTGCATATGTGTGTGTGCATATGTGTGTGCGCGTGCGTGTGCGCGCGTGTGTGTGTGTAGTGTATGTGTAGTGTGTGTGTTACCATTTTGTCCTAGGCACATGTCGATTAGACACTAGGCCTGTTGTACTCACCTAGTTGTGGTTGCAGGGGTCGAGACATAGCTCCTGGCCCCACCTCTTCACTGGCCGCTACTGGGTCACTCTCCCTGCGCCATGAGCTTTATCATACCTCTTCTTAAAGCTGTGTATGGAACCTGCCTCCACTACATCGCTTCCCAAGCTATTCCACTTCCCGACCACTCTGTGACTGAAGAAATACTTCCTAACATCCCTGTGATTCATCTGAGTCTTCAACTTCCAACTGTGTCCCCTTGTTGCTGTGTCCCATCTCTGGAACATTCTGTCTCTGTCAACCTTGTCAATTCCTCTCAGTATTTTATATGTCGTTATCATGTCCCCCCTATCTCTCCTGTCCTCCAGTGTCGTCAGGTCGATTTCCCTTAACCTCTCCTCGTAGGACATACCCCTTAGCTCCGGGACTAGTCTTGTTGCAAACCTTTGCACTTTCTCTAGCTTCTTTACGTGCTTGGATAAATGTGGGTTCCAAACTGGTGTTGCATACTCCAGTATGGGCCTAACGTACACAGTGTACAGGGTCCTGAACGATTCTTTATTAAGATGTCGGAATGCTGTTCTTAGGTTTGCTAGGCGCCCGTATGCTGCAGCAGTTATTTGGTTGATGTGCGCCTCAGGAGATGTTCCTGGTGTTATACTCACCCCAAGATCATTTTCCTTGATTGAGGTTTGTACTCTCTGGCCCCCTAGACTGTACCCCGTCTGCGGTCTTCTTTGCCCTTCCCCAATCTTCATGACTTTGCACTTGGTTGGGTTGAACTCCAGGAGCCAATTGCTGGACCAGGCTTGCAGCCTGTCCAGATCCCTTTGTAGTTCTGCCTGGTCCTCTTACGATTGAATTCTTCTCATCAACTTCACATCATCTGCAAACAGGGACACTTCGGAGTCTATTCCTTCCGTCATGTCGTTCACAAACACCAGAAACAGCACCGGTCCTAGGACTGACCCCTGTGGAACCCCACTCGTCACCGGCGCCCACTCTGACACCTCGCCACGGACCATGACTCGCTGTTGTCTTCCTGACAGGTATTCCCTGATCCATTGTAGTGCCTTCCCTGTTATCCCTGCCTGGTCCTCCAGCTTCTGCACTAATCTCTTGTGTGGGACTGTGTCAAACGCCTTCTTACAGTCCAAGAATATGCAATCTACCCACCCCTCTCTCTCTTGTCTTACTGCTGTCACCCTGTCATAGAACTCCAGTAGGTTTGTGACACAGGATTTCCCGTCCCTGAAACCGTGTTGGCCGTCGTTGATAAGTTCATTCCTTTCTAGGTGCTCCACCACTCTTCTCCTGATAATCTTCTCCATGACCTTGCATACTATACATGTCAGTGACACTGGTCTGTAGTTTAATGCTACGTTTATGTCTCCTTTTTTAAAAATTGGAACAAAATTTGCTGTCTTCCATACCTCTGGTAGTTGCCCTGTTTCGATAGACGTGTTGAAGATTGTTGTTAGGGGTACACATAGCTCCTCGGCTCCCTCTCTCAGGACCCATGGAGAAATGTTGTCCGGCCCCATCGCCTTTGAGGTATCTAGCTCGCTTAGTAGCCTCTTCACTTCCTCCTCAGTTGTGTGTATCGTGTCCAGCACCTGATGGTGTACCCTACCTCTCCTCCTTTCTGGAGGCCCTTCTATTTCCTCTGTGAACACCTTTTTGAATCTCATGTTGAGCTCCTCACACACTTCGTGGTCATTTCTTGTGACCTCCCCTCCTTCCTTCCTCAGCCTGATCACCTGGTCCTTGACTGTTGTTCTCCTCCTGATGTGGCTGTACAACAGCTTTGGGTCAGATTTTGCTTTCGCTGCTATGTCATTTTCGTATTGTCTTTGGGCTTCCCTTCTTACCTGTGCATATTCATTTCTGGCTCTACGACTGCTCTCCTTATTCTCCTGGGTCCTTTGCCTTCTATACTTCAACATGTGTGTGTGTGTGTGTGTGTGTGTGTGTGTGTGTGTGTGTGTGTGTGTGTGTGTGTGTAAGGAAACACTTCGAAATGTTTCCGCCCCGAAATGTGTGCATATATGTGTGTGTGTGTGTACTCACCTAGTTGTGGTTGCAGGGGTCGAGTCACAGCTCCTGGCCCCGCCTCTTCACTGGCCGCTACTGGGTCACTCTCCCTTCGCCATGAGCCTTATCATACCTCTTCTTGAAGCTATGAATGGATCCTGCCTCCACTACATCACTTCCCAGGCTATTCCACTTCCTGACAACTCTGTGACTGAAGAAATACTTCCTAACATCCCTGTGATTCATCTGAGTCTTCAACTTCCAACTGTGCCACCTGTCTCTGTCCACCTTGTCAATTCCTCTCAGTATTTTATATGTCGTTATCATGTCTTCCCTTTCTCTCCTGTCCTCCAGTGTCGTCAGGTCGATTTCCCTTAACCTCTCCTCGTAGGACATACCCCTTAGCTCCGGGACTAGTCTTGTTGCAAACCTTTGCACTTTCTCTAGTTTCTTTATGTGCTTGGCTAGATGTGGGTTCCAAACAAGGTTCTGCAACAACTGGTTCTGTCACTGTTTTTTAATCAACTTCTCTTATTAGTCTTCTTCCTTATTTCTCAGTTGTCTAATGATGTGTTCCTTGTGTTGATGTTGTGTGTTGTGTTCCTTGTGTTGATGTTGTGTTCCTTGTGTTGATGTTGTGTTCCTTGTGTTGATGTTATGTGTTGTGTTCCTTGTGTTGATCTTGTGTTCCTTGTGTTGATGTTGTGTTCCTTGTGTTGATGTTGTGTTCCTTGTGTTGATGTTGTGTTCCTTGTGTTGATGTTGTGTTCCTTGTGTTGATGTTGTGTTCCTTGTGTTGATGTTGTGTTCCTTGTGTTGATGTTGTGTTCCTTGTGTTGATGTTGTGTTCCTTGTGTTGATGTTGTGTGTTGTGTTCTTTGTGTTGATGTTGTGTGTTGTGTTCCTTGTGTTGATGTTGTGTTCCTTGTGATGATGTTATGTGTTGTGTTCCTTGTGTTGATGTTGTGTTCCTTGTGTTGATGTTGTGTTCCTTGTGTTGATGTTGTGTTCCTTGTGATGATGTTATGTGTTGTGTTCCTTGTGTTGATGTTGTGTGCCTTGTGTTGATGTTGTGTTCCTTGTGTTGATGTTGTGTGTTGTGTTCCTTGTGTTGATGTTGTGTTCCTTGTGTTGATGTTGTGTTCCTTGTGTTGATGTTATGTGTTGATGTTGTGTGTTGTGTTCCTTGTGTTGATGTTGTGTTCCTTGTGTTGATGTTGTGTTCCTTGTGTTGATGTTGTGTTCTTTGTGTTGATGTTGTGTTCTTTGTGTTGATGTTGTGTGTTGTGTTCCTTGTGTTGATGTTGTGTTCCTTGTGTTGATGTTGTGTTCCTTGTGTTGATGTTGTGTGTTGTGTTCCTTGTGTTGATGTTGTGTTCTTTGTGTTGATGTTGTGTGTTGTGTTCCTTGTGTTGATGTTGTGTTCCTTGTGTTGATGTTGTGTGTTGTGTTCATTGTGTTGATGTTGTGTTCCTTGTGTTGATGTTGTGTTCCTTGTGTTGATGTTGTGTTCCTTGTGTTGATGTTGTGTTCCTTGTGTTGATGTTGTGTTCCTTGTGTTGATGTTATGTGTTGTGTTCCTTGTGTTGATGTTATGTGTTGTGTTCCTTGTGTTGATGTTGTGTTCCTTGTGTTGATGTTGTGTTCCTTGTGTTGATGTTGTGTTCCTTGTGTTGATGTTGTGTTCCTTGTGTTGATGTTGTGTTCCTTGTGTTGATGTTGTGTTCCTTGTGTTGATGTTGTGTTCCTTGTGTTGATGTTGTGTTCCTTGTGTTGATGTTGTGTTCCTTGTGTTGATGTTGTGTTCCTTGTGTTGATGTTGTGTTCCTTGTGTTGATTTTTATGTGTTGTGTTCCTTGTGTTGATGTTATGTGTTGTGTTCCTTGTGTTGATGTTATGTGTTGTGTTCCTTGTGTTGATGTTATGTGTTGTGTTCCTTGTGTTGATGTTATGTGTTGTGTTCCTTGTGTTGATGTTATGTGTTGTGTTCCTTGTGTTGATGTTATGTGTTGTGTTCCTTGTGTTGATGTTGTGTTCCTTGTGTTGATGTTGTGTTCCTTGTATTGATGCTGTGTATATTATTAGCTCACTCCACTTCCATACTAGTAATGGGGAGAGAGAGAGAGAGAGAGAGAGAGAGAGAGAGAGAGAGAGAGAGGAGAGAGAGAGAGAGAGAGGGAGAGAGAGAGAGAGAGAGAGAGAGAGAGAGAGAGAGAGAGAGAGAGAGAGAGAGGAGAGAGAGAGAGAGAGAGAGAGAGAACTTGGTATCACAGAGAAGGGAGTAGAGACATACGAACGTCCGCTGGATCAATAAAGAGAGGTAGGTAGATAAATATTGGACAGGCAGGGGACAGACAAGGGACAGGCAGGGGACAAGCAGGGGACAGATAGGGAACAGACAGGTATCAGACAGGAGACAGACTGTCATTCATCAATAAGTTGACAAATAAGACATGTGTAACACCTGGGTATCTACACATGTGCAACACCTGGGTATCTACACATGTGCAACACCTGGGTATCTACACATGTGCAACACCTGGGTATCTACACATGTGAAACACCTGGGTATCTACACATGTGTCTTAAATTCAACTTTCCGGTATTCCTGTACCATCTTGAGATTCGTAGCAAGAAGACAGATGTCTGTCGTCGACTTGACGGAGCGAAACGTGCACTAAGAAATTCACTTAGGACACCTTTACCGAGAACATTTCGCTCTCTGGACTTCGACGAAGGCTCGAATTAGGAGTCGAAATACGCAGGCTCGGATCCCCTGCTGGTGTCCTGTCTACATGTGGGACAGCCTTCAGGGTAGACAGGTGTTACTGCTGTTGTCCTGTCAAAAAGTGAGACAGCCTTCTGGGTAGACAGGTGTTACTGCTGTTGTCCTGTCTACATGTGGGACAGCCTTCAGGGTAGACAGGTGTTTACTTACACTCTTATCGTCAACACTGATTTAAAGAGGGATCACGATCCCAGAGACGAAACGTTGTTCGTCTGGGCATCTTGATTTGTAGACGTTTCGCCAGCCAGAGGCACTGTCAGAGAAACAAGGGGGGTGGCTTTGACGAGAGACTGGAAGGAGGGGGTAGGGAAGGGGAGTGAGAGAGAGAGGGAGAGATGGAGGGAGGTTGAATTTTAGAAGGACTTGCCAAGAAGATTGTTGACGGCACCAGCAGTGCCAGTTGCAGCAGTGCCAGTTACAGCAGTGCCAGTTACAGCAGTGCCAGTTACAGCAGTGCCAGTTACAGCAGTGCCAGTTGCAGCAGTGCCAGTTACAACAGTGCCAGTTGCAGCAGTGCCAGTTACAGCAGTGCCAGTTACAGCAGTGCCAATTGCAGCAGTGCCAGTTACAGCAGTGCCAGTTACAGCAGTGCCAGTTACAACAGTGCCAGTTCTCCACCAGAGGTGAGAGGCATTCATTAGCTCTTGTCTGTCTCGTAAACAAGTGTCTCTCATGACCGAGAGACTTGTATAGAGAGCTCTGAGGTGATCATCTCTATCTATGAGATGAGGAGCTGAGGAATGCCAGAAAAAATTCTTTCTGGGATCGAGAACAGAAAACAAGAAGAGACCTCCTTTGAGATCAGGAACTGAAAAAAAACTCCTTTGAGATCAGGAAATAATATAAACAAGCCTCCTGAGACCAGGAGCTATACACTAAAAATGTGAACTATTTTTACACAGAAGCATAAAAAGACATTGGTAAGCAAGACTATTACTACTACTGTTACTATTACGACTAGTACTTCTGTTACTACTACTATTACTACAACTACTACTACTACTGTTGTTATTATTAGTATTACAAATATACTACTACCTGTACTACTACTATTACCACTACTAATATTATTATGCTAATAATAATACTATTACTACAATTACTGCTATTAATTTTACTATTATTACTACTATAACTGCTATGAATTATACTATTATTATTACTACTACTGTTATATATACTGACCTCTTATAGTGGTATTGTTGGAGAGAGAGAGAGAGAAAGATAACCAGATATTGTTGGAGAGAAAGAGCCAGATATTGTTGGAGAGAGAGAAAGAGAGTCAAATATTGTTGGAGAGAGAGAAAGAGAGTCAAATATTGTTGGAGATAGAGAAAGAGAGCCAGATATTGTTGGAGAGAGAGAGAGAGAGCCAGATATTGTTGAGAGAGAGAGAGAGAGAGAGAGAGAGAGAGAGAGAGAGAGAGAGAGAGGGGAGACAGATATTGTTGGAGAGAGAGAAAAAAGCCAGATATTGTTGGAGAGAGAGAGAGAGAGAGAGAGAGAGAGAGAGAGAGAGAGAGAGAGAGAGAGAGAGAGAGAGAGAGAGAGAGAGAGAGAGAGAGAGAGAGAGAGAGAGAGAGAGAGAGAGAGAGAGAGAGAGAGAGACAGACAGACAGACAGATATTGTTGGAGAGAGAAAAAAAGCCAGATATTTTTATAGAGAAAGAGAGCCAGATATTGTTGGAGAGAGAGAAAGAGAGCCAGATATTGTATGAGAGAGAGAAAGAGCCATATATTGTTGGAGAGAGAGAGTCAGTAGTTGTTGAATGATGTATTATCCAGCTCAATTAACTTTTCCATCTACGGGATTATAAACGCTTCCAGATTCTGATGAAACATTTCCATTTTCTTCCATTTTTTGAGTGAGTGTGAGTGTGAGTGAGTGTGAGTGAGTGTGAGTGAGTGTGAGTGAGTGTGAGTGAGTGTGAGTGAGTGTGTGTGTGTAGGAAGATAAATTGTTCACTACTCTGAGGATTTTTGGTCATACGTCTCACCTGCCAGACTCAGTTATAATAAGTCACAGCTAAGGTACTTTTTTGTAACCCGTTACGGTAGGCCTGGTAAGCCTGCTGGCTTTTTTTTTTTAAATCTGGGTTTGTTTTCGCTAAAATTTTGGCCAAATTCATATGACTTACCGTACTTTACCATTTTTTTGCGTTTGTTTGTAAATGTAAAGTCATTTACAGACACAAAGGGACTTATGTCAAATCCAGACTTTATTAGAAAACGTTTCGCCCAGTGGTGATGTCAGTAGTGTACTGAACCGCTATGTAATATACTTGTGTAGTATATCGTAAGTAGTACCAGCTATGTTATATTTATGGTCCCTGCTCAGATAGGATCCCTAGCTACTTGTGACGTCACGAGTCCCGCACATGTGAGCATGGAGCCTCAGGCATCCTCCTCATTAGTCGGTAGGCTTAGGAAGGAAGAGGTAGGCTGGGCACCGTTTCCCCTCGCAGACTCTGCCAATATACCAGTTACCAACCATCTCGATTGCCAATATCTCCTAAGTACCCACCCAAAAAATGGTGACAGGTTTAGGAACTTCAAGCGTTCCCAGTAATTGAGGTGGTTTATTGCAGTTATGTGTGCCGTGAAGGTTCTCTGCACATTTTCAAGGTCAGCAATTTCACCCGCCTTGAAAGGTGCAGTTAGTGTGCAGCAATATTCCAGCCTAGATAGAACAAGCGACCTGAAAAGTGTCATCATGGGCTTGGCATCCCTAGTTTTGAAGGTTCTCATTATCCATCCTGTCATTTTTCTGGCAGATGCGATTGCTACAGTGTTATGGTCCTTGAAGGTGAGATTCTCTGTCATGATCACTCCCAGGTCTTTGACATTAGTTTTTCGCTCTATTGTGTGGTTGGAATTTGTTTTATACTCCGATGAGATTTTAATTTCCTCACGTTTTCCATATCGGAGTAATTGAAATTTCTCATCATTGAACTTCATATTGTTTTCTGCAGCCCATTTAATGATTTGGTTGATGTCTGCTTGGAGTCTTGCAGTGTCTTCAATGGTGGACACTGTCATACAGATTCGGGTGTCATCTGCAAAGGAAGACACAGCACTGTGGCTGATATCCCTGTCTATGTCCGATATAAGGATGAGAAACAGGATGGGAGCGAGTACTGTGCCTTGTGGAACAGAGCTTTTTACCGTAGCCGCCTCAGACTTTACTCTGTTGACTACTACTCTTTGTGTTCTACTTGTTAGGAAATTATAGATCCATCTACCAACTTTTCCTGTTATTCCTTTATCACGCATTTTGTGTGCTATTACACCATGGTCACACTTGTCAAAGGCTTTTGCAAAGTCTGTGTATATAACATCTGCATTCTGTTTGTCTTCTAGAGCATCCAGGACCTTGTCGTAGTGGTCCAGTAGTTGGGAAAGACAGGAGCGACCTGCTCTAAACCCATGCTGCCCTGGGTTGTGTAATTGATGGTTATCTAGATGAGTGGCGATCTTGCTTCTTAGAACCCTTTCAAAGATTTTTATGATATGGGACGTTAGCGCTATTGGTCTGTAGTTCTTTGCTATTGCTTTACTGCCGCCTTTGTGGAGTGGGCTATGTCTGTTGTTTTTAGTAACTGCTCCTCTCCATAGGATGTTAAAAGCACGTGATAGGGGCTTCTTGCAGTTCTTGATGAACACGGAGTTCCATGAGCCAGGGCCTGGAGCGGAGTGCATGGGCATGTCATTTATCGCCTTTTCAAAGTCATGTGGCGTCAGGGTAATGTCAGATAGGCTTGCGTCTACCAGGTTCTGTGGCACTCTCATAAAAAATCATTTAGGTCTTCAACTTTTAGTCTGGTTAGCGGCTCACTAAAAACTGAGTCATACTGGGACTTTAGTAACTCACTCATTTCCTTGCTGTCATCTGTGTAGGACCCATCCCGTTTTAGTAGGGGCCCAATACTGGATGTTGTTCTCGGCTTTGTTTTGGCATAAGAAAGAAATACTTTGGGTTTCTTTCAATTTCATTTATGGCTTTTAGTTCTTCCGCTGTTTCTTGATTCCTGTAAGATTCCTTTAGTTTTAATTCGATGTTTGCTATATCTCTGACCAGTGCCTCACTACGTATTTCAGATATATTGGCCTCTTGTAGTCACTCTGTTATTCTTTGCCTTCGCCTGTATAGGGAGCGCCTCTCTTTCTAGTTTACATCTTCTCCTCCTTTTCCTTAAGGGAATTTGCCTTGAGCAAACCTCAAGTGCCACAGAGTTAATTTGTTCTAGACATAGGTTAGGATCCGTGATGCTTAGGCTATCTTCCCAGTTTATATCATTTAGGACTTAGTTTACTTGGTCCCACCTGATGGTTTTGTTATTGAAGTTGAAATTGGAGAAGGCTCCTCGCGACTGATCACATTTTGTTGATCTGGGGCTCCCGCATGCATGTCTGGACCTCTATTATGTTGTGATCTGAATATATCGTTTTGATATGATGACATTTCGTATCAGATCGTCATTGTTAGTGAAGATGAGGTCCAGCGTATTCTCCAATCTTGTTGGCTCTACTATTTGCTGGTTTAAGGTGAATTTGGTGCAGAGATTTAAAAGCTCGTGTGTGCGAGTTTTCATCTGAGCTGCCTCCTGGTGTTATCTCTGCTACCACATTGTTTGCAATATTCCTCCATTTTAGGTGCCTTAGGTTGAAGTAAGTCCCCCAGGAGCAAGATGTTGGGGGCAGGAGCTGGAAGGTTTTCCAGACAGTGGTCAATTTTCAGAAGCTGTTCCTGGAATTGTTGGGACGTTGCATCCGGAGGCTTGTACACAACCACGATGACCAGGTTTTGATTCCCGATCTTTACTGCTAAAACTTCAACTACATCATTTGAGGCATTTAGTAGTTCTGAGCATATAAGTGACTCTGTGATATACAGGCCAACCCCCCCCCCCCTCCTCCTTTTGCCTGTTCACTCTGTCACATCTGTATAGGTTGTAGCCAGGGATCCATATTTCATTGTCCAAGTGATCCTTTATGTGGGTCTCTGTGAAAGCCGCAAATATTGCATTTGACTGTGTAAGCAGTCCATGGATGTAAAGTATGTTGTTGTTCGTCGCTGGCTTTAGACCCTGTATATTTGCAAAGATGAATGTCGTCGGATTGGTGGTATGGGGGGGGGGATCTTTTTTCCTGGCACTAATATCTGTTGTTCTGGAGTGGAGGCCATTGACTGTGATTCCACTCCAGAAATGCTTGCATTTGGTGTACGATTTCTGTCATTTCCTGCCAGCTTTTTTTCCTTCCTGGCGCTAAAAAACCTCTCTCTCTCTCTCTGGAGTGGCTTTGGCTACCCAGGTTTTCCCATGGTCTGGATGTTCTGTGTCGTCTTGTACCCTTTAGGTGGTGTGCCTGGCAATATAGGTTATAGCACTGTCTTTCCTGAACTGATGATGACACATTTCTGGGTGGAAAAGCTTACAGAAAGGGGGGTTGTATTTTCATGTTGTCATATGGGCACGGCATTTTCTGGGGTGGTCAAAGTTGCATGTCCCATCTGTTTTCCCAGAAATTCCATGCCTGCAGATACCAAATGCATAATATTTGCATAGGCCTGGTTTGTGTTTGCCTTGTTTTTTTTTTGTGACTGTGTTCCCTAATGTATTCCCTATTGGTGCGTGTTTTCCTGTCTCATTTCTATCTTCAGCACTAGTGCTAACATCCCCTTTTGTTCCATCTCCAACACTAGCACCTTCAGGAGCACTGTCCTCCAGGACAACACTAGCACCCTCAGGAGCACTGTCCTCCAGGACAACACTAGCACCGTCAGGAGCACTGTCCTCTAGGACAACACTAGCACCGTCAGGAGCACTGTCCTCCAGGACAACACTAGCACCGTCAGGAGCACTGTCCTCTAGGACAACACTAGCACCGTCAGGAGCACTGTCCTCCAGGACAACACTAGCACCCTCAGGAGAACTATCCTCCAGGACAACACTAGCACTTATCTCTATTTTGTTAAAACCTTCGAGGGGTGGACCCGGGTTTTGCAAATTAAGCCAAGCTAGATAAGCCAGTCTGTGGGGAAGTGCCTAAGCCATAAGCCATCCAGCCTAGCCTGACTAGCCAGCTTCCTACCCAGCTGTGCTCATAGTTACAAGACTTCAAGCCATCCAAGCCTGTGTGAAAGGCTTAAGCCAGCAAGACTAACCCAGCTGAGTGTGAGAAGTAAATCAAGCAAGCCACATTGAGTTCCTACCTTCTCCATCGCTTTCTGCTTCATCCTTACCAATGGCATGCACAAATTGATGACTTGAGCGTACCATTTTGGGGTTACCAGTTTGCCATACTGCCAAAGAGTACAAAGGTCGGATTAAGTCCTTACAAGCCGATGTTTTTTCTAGTAGCATTCCAAAGCGATCAAGCACTGGTAATTCTGTCACTCCTGTCTGTGTCCCACCTACAATTTCAGGCATGCAAGATAGTGTCCAGTTATCTCAGGTGCCGGAGGTACCCCGGAGAACCTTGAGTGCTGAGCCTATCTCGGCAATGACTATGAATTTGAGTGGTAGTTCCTCTGCAGGGGACACCTTGTCTGAAAACGATCACTTGAAATTAGTAATGTCATCTCTTGTTGACGTCACTTGTCGTTTGCAGAAAGTTGTTTCTGTCGCGGCTAGAGCTCTCACCCGAGTGTCTGTTGTTGTCCCTCATGTTCCAGACGGTGATAATGTTCTCGTTGAGAGTGATTCCTGCAAAGTAAAAGGGTTTATTTGTTGAGCCGTCTTTACAAACCGTTCAAGATAGTAAGATCTTCCCTTTTTGTAGCTAATACCTTGGGTCACAGTGTTCGACTCAGAGCTAATACTAGTATTGTAGACCTTGTACATTACCCTTATCCTGTGTGTGCAGAAGTTGACATGCCACCAGATCTGTGGGTCAGTGCTATTTCAGCAGGGAAGAGTTCATCCAAGCCACTGGATCAGTCTACTCCACCAGTGGAGGAGAAAGACTTAGCTCCTACTGACTTCCCAGACAAGATCAAGCGCTTGTTGAACCTGTTGAACAACCATCGTAAAGCCATTGCCTTACCAGGTGAGAAGATGGGTATAACGAACCTATTTGTCCCATTGTATCCCGCTTGAACCTGGAACTAGACCAATTTATATATCTGCGTACAGAATGCCTCATTCACAAGTTGCTGTTGCAGAAGAATTGATCACTCAAATGCTTGATGATGGTGTTATCGCACATAGCAATTAACCCTGAATGCGCCCTGATCCTAGTACCTAAGAAGGACGGTACTTGGTGCCCAGTGATTGATTTTAGGAAGTTAAATGCGAAAACAATTACAGATTGCTTCCCACTTCCTGTACTCAGTGACCTTTTACGTAATATCAGAGATAACAAAGTCTTCTCGACCCTAGGTTTGTTACAAGGGTTTTGGCAAGTCCCTCTCCATGAGGACAGCCAAGAACTATCTGCATTCTCCACTCCAACAGGCCATTATCACTTCCTCCGTATTGCTTTTGGTTTAAGATCCTCACCTATCACATTCTTGAGGCTCATGACCAATATCTTTAGAGGCCTCATAGGCAATGCACTTATGGTGTACCTAGATGATGTAATCGTCATGTCCGAGGATGTGGACAACCATTTAGAGGGACTAGAAACAGTGCTGAGTAAGCTTGAAGAAGCTAATTTAAAGATCAAACTAAGTGCCAATTTTTCAGATCAGAAATCAAGTTTCTTGGTCACGTAGTCACTCTTAGAGGTGTTACAACTGACCAGAGTAAAGTAACTGCTGTACTAAATTTTCTATCTCCCAAAACTGCTGATGCCATAAGATCCTTTGTGAGATTAGCAGGTTTTTACAGATCTTTCATTGCTAATTTTTCCTCGATAGCAGCTCCTCTAACTGAGTTGCTTAAGAAGGATGCTCCATTTGTTTGGAACTTCAGAGCATTCCAAACTCTCAAAGAAAAGCTAACATCTGCTCCAATTTTGAAATTTCCAGATTTTTCTAAGCCTTTCTACCTAACAACTGATGCTAGCTCAATCGGCATAGGTGCCGTCCTTGCTCAGAAGACTGGTAGCAAGTACAATGCAGTTGCATTTGCTAGCCGAGTCTTTACAAAGGCTGAACGCAATTATACAGTAATTGAGCAAGAAGCCTTAGCGATAGTATGGTCTTTAAAGCATTTCCGAGACATTATATATCAGTACCCTATCCATGTCTTGACAGATCATGCTCCTCTGATTCCCTTATTCCAGAATAAACAACCTACTGGAAGACTAGCCAGATGGTCCTTGACTATCCAAGAGTTCAACTCTTGCAGATGCTTTATCGTGACATGTTAGTATAGTAACTGCAAATCCTCCATTCAGTGAATAGGATGTAAAGAATGTTCAAAGAACAGATCCCATGTGGTCTGGTGTGATTTGATTCTTTCTTCAGGAAGATCTCATTCTGACTGTGAAGCCACCAGCACCCATCAGTGACTTTGTCATGAACCAAGAATTACTGTATTGAACAACTGAGCTGGGTACTCCTAGTAGACGTGTATACCAGTTAGTAATTCCACAGTCACTAGTGAATGTAGCCTTACAGCTACTTCACGATGCACCAGGTGTTGCACACCCTGATATGGATCGTTCAGTAAAACAAGCCAGATTGAACTATTTTTGTCCTCGTATGGAACTGATATCGCTGAGTATGTTAAGAAATGTAGTGTTTGTATGCAATGTAAAGGTAATGTTAATGGCCCTACTCCTATCCAGGTGTATCCCACTACTAGTGAACCATGGGAAAGAGTTGCAGTCGACTTATTAACTAATTTTTTCAATGCTCCCTCCAAGGAAATTAACATCTGTGTGTCATGGTAGATCATTTCACCAGATACTGTGAGTATCTGCCTATTGCAGATAAGACAGCTGAGACAGTAGCTAAAGCATTTAAAGAACATATAATTTGCAGACATACCACTCCTAAGTCCCTAGTAACAGATAATGGAGGTGAATTCTGTAATGAGATTTTAGAAAACTTGTGTGCTTTGTACAAGATCACTAAATCAACCATTGTTTCTCACCATCCTGCCAGTAATGGTTTAGCAGAAAGAACCAATAAGAAAGTACTCCTTGCGTACATGACAAGTATTGGGAAATCCTCAAGTATCATGTGTAAATACACATTTAGACCCTCCTCAACCTAGGCATGAGTTGTCAATTGCAAAAGATTTCGATCCACCTACAGATGATAGCCATGCTACATATGTAAACCTTACCCTAGCAGAGTTGGGGTTAAATGTACATAGCCTGTATAATTATATGATTAAGTTAAAAGAAGTTGTCGACTGTGTGTTTTGTTATCAGCTGATCAGTATGCAAAATTTTTTTGTGTTCACGTTCCTCCGAATTCTGAGATTTAACAGTATGACTTGTGTGCGTCAGGTCTGTCTTTTCAGTCAAACACTTTCTTCTTCTTTGTAAATATATTCTTCCTCTGAATCCGTAGAGGGCATGAATACAGATCGATCGATCAGTTCTATCCTTTGTAAATGTACTATATTTTATAATGCATTACAATAAGATCCATTACATTAATATCTATTCAGTCGATTACATCCTATTACCAATTCTGTGATTAGTTCAAAGTTATGTATGTGTTTGCTATTGTATAGAATCAGCCCAGAGCCACCTGCCTGTTCAGCCTATAGAGTTATATTGTATGTCGAGACGCCATACGTAACATGACCGAACTGTCAGTAGTGTAGTGTACTGAACCGCTATGTAATATACTTGTGTAGTATATCGTAAGTAGTACCAGCTATGTTATATTTATGGTCCCTGCTCAGATAGGATCCCTAGCTACTTGTGACGTCACGAGTCCCGCGCATGTGAGCATGGAGCCTCAGGCATCCTCCTCATTAGTCGGTAGGCTTAGGAAGGAAGAGGTAGGCTGGGCACCGTTTCCCTCGCAGACTCTGCCAATATACCAGTTACCAACATCTCGTGTGTTTCACTACGACCGCCAATATCTCCTAAGTATCCACGAAACAGTGAGCTTCTTTAAGCCAATATTGTCCAATTATTATTATGAGTCTATTGACACAAAATATAGAAATTGACCGAATGACAGTGAAAGCCTTTCTTCCTTTTTTGGTCACCTTTATATATATATATATATATATATATATATATATATATATATATATATATATATATATATATATATATATATATATATATATATATATATATATATATATATATATATCTTTCTTTCTTTCAACACGTCGGCCGTTTCCCACCGAAGCAGGGTGGCCCACCGAGGCAGGATGGCCCACCGAGGCAGGATGGCCCACCGAGGCAGGGTGGCCCACCGAGGCAGGGGGCCCACTGAGGCAGAATGGCCCACCGAGGCAGGGTGGCCCACCGAGGCAGGGTGGCCCAAAAGGAAAAACGAAAGTTTCTCCTTTTACATTTAGTAATATATACAGGAGAAGGGGTTACTAGCCCCTTGCTCACGGCATTTTAGTCGCCTCTTACGACACGCATGGCTTACGGAGGAAGAATTCTGTTCCACTTCCCCATATATATATATATATATATATATATATATATATATATATATATATATATATATATATATATATATATATATATATATAAATATAATATATATATATATATATATATATATGTATATATATATATATATTATATATTATATACATATATACAGAATAATGAACGCAGCAGGTCTGGTACTCTACTACTGTCCAGACGTGAGAATAGAAATGAAGAAGTATCTGTCTCCTGAGAGTCAGAGACATGAGAAGTGTTCCAGGTTGTGTTGGACGTGTTGTGATGGGTTCGTTCTATGCCCCAGGGGCCCGCCAGGGGGACGCATGTGACGCATAAAGCGAGGGACGCACGAAGTACACAGTGAACGTTGTTGGCAACAAATGCAACAAGCATTGCGAAGCACTGCAACAAACACTACATAAACCACTGCAGTAATTGATGCAACAACCAGTGGGAAAAATCACAACGACCACTGTAATAACTGATGCAACAACCAGTGGGATTATACAATAATCACTACATCAACCACCACCACCACAACCACCACAACCACTGTTACAAAAAGAGGGAGTTCATGAACCCATTAAGAATATTAAAGTAAATGTGAGGGGATCAAACTTTATCTTTTTAGTAGCCTGTGATTTTGTCGACACCACCACAACAACCACCATAACAACAACCACCTCAACAACCACAACCACCAAAACACTATCAGAAAGTATTACATTATTTCAAGGTAAACAGGAGATATTAGATGAAGGTCTAATGTGACGCCAACAGTCTCAACACGATGGTAATCTTGCGTAACACGCAAGATTAAAGAGCGTAGATTAACCTGAAGTCCATGCACGCATATGAAGGCTTGCGTAACACATACATACTCAGTCCAGTTTAGGGAAGGATCAATTCTTGGATCAAGAGCCCCTCACCATCACCAAGGCAGCCGTGTTGTTTACAGCCAGATAAGGAATTACATTCTGAGGTTAAAAGTGGAAAAAATGGTACCTATGTGCACGGTTAATATTTCCAGATTTTTAATTTATGCTTTAACTTGTTCTTTAAGTTACAATTTATTCGGCGTATGTCACACTCCCATATAGGCTGCCTCCCAACCGGCGAACCGGGTGCTAAGGGTTTAACGATCAATAGGGTACCCGTCGTTAAATCAGTATCTTGGTTCATTGACCAATCACAGGCAAGCCCGCCAAAGCTGAAGCAACGTGGTTCACTTGTGGTAAGCACTGGCAGACTTGCCTAGCTGCTGGTTGAGTACGGTACACTCTCTCTGGCTTCTGCTTTGCCATCTGTCACCGTGGTGTATACTTATTATTCTATCTGTATATATCATCTGGTTAATGCAAATATACATAATAGTCTACTGTTGAGTTTTGTTTTCTCCACATTCCCATTACGACCAGGTTTCACAGGTCATATTTTACCTGTTTTAGTAATACGTGGCCTAACTTGTGGCCTAACTTCCTCGCAGTAGTTGTTATGTTCTATTACATTATGAAGTTATCAGCATTGATGCCAATCAGAAGAACAACTCGGAAATTATCGCATGGAAAACACCACCTCTGTCAGTACTGTGTACTACTGTGTACCCATACCAGTAACCATTACTGATTCACCGTCTCCCTACGTGATCACTGACCATTACTGAGTCATTGTGCTGACCTAGCATGACATCACGAGTTCTTCGAATCCGTGCCCTCCAGGCACTGGGCATCTCAGTTCAAGACAAGGCATAGTAGAGAGTAGACAGATCAAGTGCCAGGCTCTGAGTGCTCACCCTTATTTTACCACTAATATAAGTTACCAATCCATCCATGGTGTGTGTTTTATCCCAAATCCAATGGAACGAAACAGAATGACTTCGAGAGTGTATAAATCTGTAGTGGAGGGAAGGCGGGGTAGTGGTCGGCCTAGGAAAGGTTGGAGGGAGGGGGTAAAGGAGGTTTTGTGTGCGAGGGGCTTGGACTTCCAGCAAGCGTGCGTGAGCGTATTTTAAGGAGTGAATGGAGACAAATGGTTTTTAATACTTGACGTGTTGTTGGAGTGTAAGCAAGGTAACATTTATGAAGGGATTCAGGGAAACCGGCAGGCCGGACTTGAGTCCTGGAGATGGGAAGTACAGTGTCTGCACTCTGAAGGAGGGGTGTTAATGTTGCAGTTTTATAACTGTAGTGTAAAGCACCCCTCTGGCAAGACAGTGATGGAGTGAATGATAAGGGAAGTTTTTCTTTTACGGGCCACCCTGCCTTGGTGGGAATCGGCCGAAGTGTTAATAAAAAAAAATAAAAAAAAGGTAAACACCGGCTTCTAGAGACCAAAATCAGAGACAACCCTTCTACAAGACTGACCAGGATTTAAGGACTAAAATCAATAAGCAAGGAAGCAATAAGCAAGTAAACAAGTAGTTTTTATTCAAGCTTAGCGTAAAGAACATTCATGTGTTTAACACTGGTCTAGACTCTAGAGGTTAAGCTGTTGTCATGGTCACATAAAAGTCTCATTATGGAGATATAATCTAGGATGTCACGAAAGTTGAAAAAAACTTTCTCTAGTTATTTGAGGGAAACTCAGTTTGTTTGATGAAACTGACACATTGAAACTTACTCATCCTAAAATCATGGAGAAGCTTTCTTTGATTAAAACACTTCAGCATTAAAAGTTTGAAGTCGATCAGGAGATGCATTCTCCAGTTTTTGCACAGACTCCTCCCCAAAGTAAATACACAGATTTAAATGGGTTGTGAAAACATGTAGTTATATTAAGTTTCATAACTTAGGTAAAAGGACACAAGTGCAACTAATGTGACATTTTATTGTGGCAACGTTTCGCTCTTTATCAAGCTGTAACGGCTTGACAAAGCTCCTGGAGGGCGAAACGTTGCCCCAATAAAATGTCACATTAGTTACATTTGTGTCCTTTTACCCAACATATTGTCGGTAATTCTACCAACATTAATACAAGTTTTATAACCTGCATGAACTGTATCACTGTAGACAACAAGAGCATTTCGCCCCTCCATGGAAGATGTGTTCATTTAATATCACATACCTGCAAGACCCTCCCAGGAAGCTCACCACTGGTGATCCATTCCTTAAATCATTTGCAAAAGCAACTGCTCAAGAAGAACATTTCTGGCTTAACTGTTAGTAATACTTTATCACAAGTTAAATACACTGATGGATCTACGCAGGAGTCTACTGACAGGGCTGCACCTGCCCTTTTTACCTTCCTAGTTAAGAGCAATAGGAACTTTGTTTACTTACGCATAAGAATTAACAACTGGGCGTCTACACTGCAAATGGAGTTGTTTACCATCGTAATGGAGTTAAAGCTAACTTAAGACATTGGGCTTGACCCTCTGATTTGTTGATTCTGTGTCATCACTGACTAACAATATGCTCTTTGGAGAAGACAGGTATACTAAAAAATTAGGGAAAAATTAATTAATGTACAATTGTTATGAATTCCATCACACGGTGGATTATTCCTTCATGATAAAGTCAATAGTTAGTCAAAAAAAAGTACCCTGAAGGATAACGTAAAATATAATTTTGGTGTATCTGTGTCTAGTATTAGGAATAATATTAGGAGAGAAGTAAATAACGAAAATGAATGTTGTTTGAATGCAATTAGAAGTCTGAGTAGATCTATAACCCACTATGATAACATGAACGTACATAAGTACGTTTATGGAGCAACTTGCAATGTGAACACTGACTGATGTTGTAGTGGCCAGGCTTAGGCTTGGTTACAAGTACTGACTGATGTTGTAGTGGCCAGGCTTAGGCTTGGTTACAAGTACTGACTGATGTTGTAGTGGCCAGGCTTAGGCTTGGTTACAAGTACTTCTGGCAGTTTGACAGATACACAGATGATGATCAAACCAAATATAAAGTATGTGACCAGTCCTCTGGTCACTATCTTGAACACTATATGCTTAATTGTCCACTTATTGGAGAATATATAGAGAGAAACAGTACTGTAACCTATGTGATATGTCAAGATATCTTATTAATGAAAATAAGATACCAGACATATTAAACAAATTTCCTAAATTTCCTTGTAACAGATACACAAAAGGCCTAGTTCCTAGGCCTTTTGTGTATCCATATGCTCTTGCGCTATACAGTGCATGGGGGAGGGGAAATAATAGGGTTTGATCCGAGGTGAGTAAAGGGGTAGCTCTAATTTCTTGGATCAAGAGTCATTCACCCCTTGAAGGGAGGTGCTGGCAATGAGCAGCGCGCGCGCGTGTGTGTGTGTGTGTGTGTGTGAGAGTGTGAGTGTGTGTGTGTGTGTGAGTGTGAGTGTGTGTGTGTGTGTGTGTGTGTGTGTATATGTCAGTGAGCTGTGTAGCTAACGCAGTAAAAAGTGGTCTGGGAGGCTGATGTGACCACACAGTTGCTTCGCTCTGACTGTGGTGACGTTAGTTGTGACTGTGGTGACGTTAGTTGTGACTGTGGTGACGTTAGTTGTGACTGTGGTGACGTTAGTTGTGACTGTGGTGACGTTAGTTGTGACTGTGGTGACGTTAGTTGTGACTGTGGTGACGTTAGTTGTGACTGTGCTGACGTTAGTTGTGACTGTGGTGACGTTAGTTGTGACTGTGGTGACGTTAGTTGTGACTGTGGTGACGTTAGTTGTGACTGTGCTGACGTTAGTTGTGACTGTGCTGACGTTAGTTGTGACTGTGGTGACGTTAGTTGTGACTTAGTGGGTGACGTTAGTTGTGACTGTGGTGACGTTAGTTGTGACTGTGGTGACGTTAGTTGTGACTGTGGTGACGTTAGTTGTGACTGTGCTGACGTTAGTTGTGACTGTGCTGACGTTAGTTGTGACTGTGGTGACGTTAGTTGTGACTGTGGTGACGTTAGTTGTGACTGTGGTGACGTTAGTTGTGACTGTGGTGACGTTAGTTGTGACTGTGGTGACGTTAGTTGTGACTGTGGTGACGTTAGTTGTGACTGTGCTGACGTTAGTTGTGACTGTGCTGACGTTAGTTGTGACTGTGGTGACGTTAGTTGTGACTGTGGTGACGTTAGTTGTGACTGTGGTGACGTTAGTTGTGACTGTGGTGACGTTAGTTGTGACTGTGCTGACGTTAGTTGTGACTGTGGTGACGTTAGTTGTGACTGTGGTGACGTTAGCTGTGACTGTGGTGACGTTAGCTGTGACTGTGGTGACGTTAGCTGTGACTGTGGTGACGTTAGCTGTGACTGTGGCTTCAGGTCACCTGTCCACCACCAGTCAAGAACACTTATCTATAAAACAGCGATTAAAACAAACTCTCAGTATATGTCTCTCAGAGTATATACACACTGAGAGACATACATCTCAGTGTAATTACACTGAGAGACATTTACCACACGGTGTATATTGCCTGTGATCTAGGAATGACAGTGTTGTCTGTCATATGAAAATCAGATAAAAGACATAATAAGCAAATATTCACAATTTGTTTGCAACAGATAAGATGAACTGTGGATAAAAAATCCATTTTCGGGCCTAGTTCGTAGGCCTTTTGTTCCTGCGTCACACTCCACGAGATGGATACGAGGTACACAATAAACTAGCCACTACCATCCACAGGATGGATACGAGGTACACAATAAACTAGCCACTACCATCCACAGGATGGATACGAGGTACACAATAAACTAGCCACTACCATCCACAGTCTCGCAAATGAGTACCTCCACGGAAGCATATTTAAGTATTTAACTGATAACCTAAGAAACAAGATATCAATCAGTTATACCAGAAGTGATTCAAGATAACGCGTTCTCTTAATCTCTCATAGCGTCTCATGATTGTTTACATGGTTTTCCTACGTGCTTAAATGATTTCTCACAAGGTCTCCTAATTTCTCACAAGGTCTCCTAATTTCTCACAAAGTCTCCTAATTTCTCACAAGGTCTCCTAATTTCTCACAAGGTCTCCTCATCATTTTATTTGATAAAAAAAAATCAGGTATGGCCGAGGTTCTCTTGCTGTGAACCATCAGTACAAACACTGAGGTTCTCTTTCTGTGAACCCATCAATACAAACACTGAGGTTCTCTTTCTGTGAACCCATCAGTACAAACACTGAGGTTCTCTTGCTGTGAACCCATCAGTACAAACACTGAGGTTCTCTTTCTGTGAACCCATCAGTACAAACACTGAGGTTCTCTTGCTGTGAACCCATCAGTACAAACACTGAGGTTCTCTTGCTGTGAACCCATCAGTACAAACACTGAGGTTCTCTTGCTGTGAACACATCAGTACAAACACTGAGGTTCTCTTGCTGTGAACCCATCAGTACAAACACTGAGGTTCTCTTGCTGTGAACCCATCAGTACAAACACTGAGGTTCTCTTGCTGTGAACCCATCAGTACAAATACTGAGGTTCTCTTGTGAACCATCAGTACAAACACAGAGGTTCTCTTGTGAACCATCAGTACAAACACTGAGGTTCTCTTGTGAACCATCAGTACAAACACTGAGGTTCTCTTGTGAACCATCAGTACAAACACTGAGGTTCTCTTGTGAACCATCAGTACAAACACTGAGGTTCTCTTGTGAACCATCAGTACAAACACTGAGGTTCTCTTGTGAACCATCAGTACAAACAGTACTGTGTCCTCACGGTGATGGACCGTGACTGTGTCCTCACGGTGATGGACAGTGACTGTGTCCTCACGGTGATGGACCGTGACTGTGTCCTCACGGTGAAGGACCGTGACTGTGTCCTCACGGTGAAGGACCGTGACTGTGTCCTCACGGTGATGGACCGTGACTGTGTCCTCACGGTGCAGGACCGTGACTGTGTCCTCACGGTGAAGGACCGTGACTGTGTCCTCACGGTGCAGGACCGTGACTGTGTCCTCACGGTGCAGGACCGTGACTGTGTCCTCACGGTCACCCAGAAAGTTACTAATTACAGTTCAGAGACAACACAACAAACATACAGAACACATCAAAGACATACAGAACACAACACAACAAACACATGCAGAACACAACACAACAAGCACAAACACAACAAACACACAACACAAACAAAACATCACCAACATCAATCATCAGCCTCCATTAACCTCAAATACAACTGTAATTACTGGAGTGATAACAGGTAATTGATAGCAAGGATTTAGCTCTGTGAGACTAATTGGCAGTGATTAAAAATAAAATTTATATCTGTGTGGTTGGCCGGGGTACAGGGGCACAGGCATGCAGATTTATGGCCGCTAAGTATAAACAACTACAAGAAGAGAGGCAACGTTTTGCCCACTACAACTAAAAGTATGTAAATGATTGTGTATGCTCCCTGCAAGTGTTTTTTTTTTTCTTTTTGAATTGAGAGGCTAAGTGTTGTTAGCCTACCTCAGCTCATTTAGAGGTTAAGAGCTGTTAACATACCTCAGCTCATTTAGAGGGTAAGAGCTGTTAACATACCTCAGCTCATTTAGAGGGTAAGAGCTGTTAACATACCTCAGCTCAATACAGGCTAATAGCTGCTATCCTTCCTCAGCTCATTTACATGCTAAGAGCTGCTATCCTTCCTCAGCTCATTTACATGCTAAGAGCTGCTATCCTTCCTCAGCTCATTTACATGCTAAGAGCTGCTATCCTTCCTCAGCTCATTTACATGCTAAGAGCTGCTATCCTTCCTCAGCTCATTTACATGCTAAGAGCTGCTATCCTTCCTCAGCTCATTTACATGCTAAGAGCTGCTATCCTTCCTCAGCTCATTTACATGCTAAGAGCTGCTATCCTTCCTCAGCTCATTTACATGCTAAGAGCTGCTATCCTTCCTCAGCTCATTTACAGGCTAAGAGCTGCTATCCTTCCTCAGCTCATTTACATGCTAAGAGCTGCTATCTTACCTCAGCTCATTTACATTCTAAGAGCTGTTATCTTACCTCAGCTCATTTACATGCTAAGAGCTGCTATTTTACCTCAGCTCATTTACATGCTAAGAGCTGCTATCCTTCCTCAGCTCATTTACATGCTAAGAGCTGCTATCCTACCTCAGCTCATTTACAGGCTAAGAGCTGCTATCCTTCCTCAGCTCATTTACATGCTAAGAGCTGCTATCTTACCTCAGCTTATTTACAGGCTAAGAGCTGCTATCCTTCCTCAGCTCATTTACATGCTAAGAGCTGCTATCTTACCTCAGCTCATTTACAGGCTAATGGGCAGATGTAATGAGACGCATACGTCTCATCTTTCCTAGGAATCGAACCCGCGTCTCTTCGGCTGTAAGCACAACGAGGCACAGATCCTATAATGTCAAACATGTATGAATTTTTAGAACTTTAGTTCAAAGCCAACTTTATTTTTTAGTTACAGGTTGATGAGTGGACTGAATAATTCAGTGGCGAGGGGGAAACTCAATACACAGCTTCAAGAATAGGTATGACAAGGTCCAAGAGGAAGGGTCAGACGCTGAGACTGATCTTTGTGTGAGTGGAAGACGGTACCGTCAAGACGACGAGTAAGACACATGTCCAACACTTCAGTATCTTCACTGTGGACACTGAAGACACATGTCCAACACTTCAGTATCTTCACTGTGGACACTGAAGACACATGTCCAACACTTCAGTATCTTCACTGTGGACACTGAAGATACTGAAGTGTTGCACATGTGTCTTACTCATCAACATGTGGGTAAGTACACACACACACATTTTTAAAAAAGGACAGACACAAAGCACTAAACTACAGACCAGTGTCACTGACATGTATAGTATGCAAGGTCATGGAGAAGATTATCAGGAGAAGAGTGGTGGAGCACCTAGAAAGGAATGAGCTTATCAACAACAGCCAGCACAGTTTCAGGGATGGGAAATCCTGCGTCACAAACATACTGGAGTTCTATGCCAGGGTGACGGCAGTAAGACAAGAGAAAGAGGGGTGGGTAGATTGCATTTTCTTGGACTGTAAGAAGGCGTCTGACAGTTCCACACAAGAGATTAGTGCAAAAGCTGGAGGACCAGGCAAGGATAACAAGGAAGGCACTACAATGGATCAGAGAATACCTGTCAGGAAGAACACAGCGAGTCATTGTACGTGGCGAGGTGTCAGAGTGGGTGCCTGTAACGAGCGGGGTGCCACAGGGATCAATCCTAAGACCGGTGCTGTTTCTGGTATTTGTGAACGACATGACGGAAGGAAGACTCCGAAGTGTCCCTGTTTGTAGATGATGAGAAGTTGATGAGAAGAATTCAATCGGACGAGGACCAGGCAGAACTACAGAGGGATTTGGACAGGCTGCAGGCCTGGTCTAGCAACTGGCTCCTGGAATTCAACCCCTCCAAGTGCAAAGTCATGAAGATTGGGGAAGGGCAAATAAGACCACAGAGGGAGTACAGTCTAGGGGGCCAGAGCTTACAAACCTCACTCAAGGAAAAGGATCTTGGAGTGAGTATAACACCGGGCACATCTCCTGAGGCGCACATCAACCAAATAACTGCTGCAGCTCTGAATCGCCCCTTCAATCACCCCTTCAAGCTCCGAATCGTCCCTTCAAGCTCCTAATCGCCCCTTCAAGCTCCGAATCGCCCCTTCAAGCTCCGAATCGCCCCTTCAAGCTCCGAATCGCCCCTTCAAGCTCCGAATCGCCCCTTCAAGCTCCGAATCGCCCCTTCAAGCTCCGAATCGCCCCTTCAAGCTCCGAATCGCCCCTTCAAACTCCGAATCGCCCCTTCAAACTCCGAATCGCCCTTCAAACTCCGAATCGCCCCTTCAAACTCCGAATCGCCCCTTCAAACTCTGAATCGCCCCTTCAAACTCTGAATCGCCCCTTCAAACTCTGAATCGCCCCTTCAAACTCTGAATCGCCCCTTCAAGCTATGAATCGCCCCACAACACTATTTCTCCAGGGACGAAGTCTGGAAGGTGGTGACGAGCTCTTAATCTATGGAACTGGAGCTAGCTTCTCATTGATGGGATCCAATCTGATTTCTTCCTATTAACATACGGGTTTAGGGGCCAGGATACTGTCATGTACAACCAACAGATGCATGTAAATTAGACACCCGTTTCGCCACACTCTCGAAAAGTCTGATGGACTGGCTACATCGACTCCATGCTGAAGAACTGATTACCTCAAACTACTTTGATCTTCACTACTCTTTGAATTGGACTGATGAAGACACTGTGGCAAAACATTTCATGAATTAAAACTTCAAAGTTTTGCACATGTGACTAATTTATCAACTTGTCGGTTCTCAGAACCACCTATCTCGACGCATAGAACCACCATAGCTCTGCTGATCAGTCACCTGTATTGGCGAGTCTGGAACCACGAATGTTGACACTCTTTCTAATTGTGATAATGGCACTCCTGCCATCAGAGAGTGCCATAACAGTAGAAATATTTTTTGGGGGGCAAAAATTGGATATATCAGCAGTGTGATGGCATCCTATTATATGTGACAGTTACATAGAGGGAACACGAACTGTTTCCCGGGCATATTCCATTACACAGAATTCGTTACATGATAAAAACTGACAATCTGAGCCGTGACTTCGGTACGGTGATGAGGATGTCATCAAGTATTCCATTAAAGGTTCATCAGCTACGACAACTTTAAAGGTATCGTTCCAGCAGAACTGGAGTTACTGTTACTTGGGAATTATCTTCCTTTAGGGAGTAGGAGAAAAAATAGCGAGTAGCAGAGATAGAAATAGGTAGGTAGGGAAGCAGGGAGGAATAGAGAAAGGGAGGTCGGGAAGGAGGGAGGGACAGAGGGAGATAGGGAGGAGAGAGGTAGGGAAGGAGGGAGGGACAGAGGGAGATAGGGAGGAGAAAGGTAGGGAAGGAGGGAGGGACAGAGGGAGATAGGGAGGAGAGAGGTAGGGAAGGAGGGAGCTAGGATCAATACTACTGCCGACCTACTTCGTCTTCCTCTGGTTGCTCGGTATTGAATCCTTCCAGTTCCCTCAAGTACATTAAAATGGGTCGCCTAGGCTGACAAAGCTCCTTGGGACTCTATCAAGCTCTTCAACATGGATTGTTTTACTCTGAAAGCTCCTTACCAGTGCTGGTTACCAGTGCTGCTTACCAGTGCTGGTTACCAGTGCTGGTTACCAGTGCTGGTTACCAGTGCTGGTTCTGCTTGGCAGGTATGTAAATAAGACATAGTGTGGGGTGTGGCATTTTACCGTGAAGATGTTTCGTCTCTGGTGGTCGAAACGTTTTCACAATAAAATGTCATAACTTGCATTGTATTATTTACACACGGGTGGTATACACTGCGTTGTATTATCCTGCCTCGCCTAACATAAAATATAGTGTATTCTCATAACTTAGCTAACCCATAGCCACGCTAACTACAAAGCTATCCGTGCTTGGTGTATCAAAACAAATATTTTGAGTGCACTGTTCTGAAAAATTATTTAGATATATCAAAAATGTTCTCACCCTGGTTATAATACCAATGTGGTAGGATTCCTTCCTAAAATTTTATCCCGTTTCCATCCTTTTATCTGATGGGTTTAAATTCCAGCTGCCAATTCCAAGAGTCATTCTGGACTTTAAGTCATCCTCTAGCAACTTGCTTCTCTTCCACTGGAATGACAAAAAAAATTCAATCTCGCCAACTTGTTTCTGTCCTTGTTCTCAAAATCACCTTCGTGTTGTCTATAAGATATAACGCAGAAGGAATCTATATCGCCGGAGGGGTCGTTGACACACTCACGAAGAACAAGTGACCAAGAACATACCCTGGGGGGCTATTCTTTGTTGCTTCTTGCAAAAGATAAGCATAAACTATGTATATGCATCCAGATGCACTGCTGCTAACTCCTTTTCGGGACTTAGTCCCTCGGCCTTTTGTGTATCCACATGTTCTTGCGCTACGTCCACAGAATGGATATGTGGCCGACAATAAACTAGCCACCTAATGCGGCAAAATCTAAAATCTGTTTCTCGCCTGCCTGACACCTCTTCCCTCACTGTCAGCCTAAATATCGTGTTTATTAAGTCTTTTCTTATCAATTGGAGTGTCCTCCTGGCCACTTCATCCTATTTCTCTAACTGTCTAGCAATGATAATTAGTAGAGGTGTTTTTGAGACATTGCAGACTTGACTGTCCAGACGATGGATCTCCGAACTGCGGCTCGCAGATATTTATAAATATTAAAATTAATATATCCTCATTTTCAGTCAATTATTCGTTCATTTATATTTATTTTTAGTACTGATCTTTGGCCAGCAAAAAAAATGTAAAAATATGATGTGGGACCCGTAGTGAAAAGTTTGGAGACCCCTGGTTTAAACCACACCAGACCTGGTCGTTAGGAGTATATACAAGACCACACTTGTCCTGGTCTGAGTAAGCGGTCTGTCGTGTATTTTGATGATTGTCTTCTGGTAATGTTTTCAGTAATTATGTATAAACTCTCAGTAATTATGTTTAACCTCTCAGAAATTATATATAACCTCTCAGAAATTATGTATAACCTCACAGAAATTATGTATAACCTCACAGAAATTATGTATAACCTCTCAGTAATTATGTACAACCTCTCAGTAATTATGTATAACCTCTCAGTAATTAGGTTTCTTAGATCAAAATTATGTCTAGTGAGCTTAGTACTTCAAGGTACTTAACTTACTGGATTTTAGTAAGTTCAGGTACTATTGTAGGCAAGAGTACTTGATATTTAATAAGTTAGAAACTTTAGTTAAGGAGTACAGGGTCGCTGGGGAAAAAAATCGATACTTAAGTCTATGGTGACCATGTAACTTGTTAAGTTGGTTTCAGATAATTGAGTTACCTGAAGTGTCACTAAAGTTTTGGTTCAGTAATTAAGTTACCTGGAGTGTACCCGAAGTTTTGGTTCAGTAATTAAGTTACCTGGAGCGTAACTGAAGTTTTGGTTTAATAATTAAGTTACCTGGAGTGTTTGAAGTTTTCTTATGATAATTCGGGTTCAAAGATTACCACTGAAGTTTGTTATGCTCGTACTTAGTGTTATGATATAACTCGATTTGTTATCAAAATCTTAGAATAACAAACCGAACAAATGTTACTAAAGGTCATTACTGATCATTGTTGACAATATTTTTACATTGCCTCAGTGGTGTGTCAGGAGACTCCCTCGCTTCAGTGATGTGTCAGGAGACTCCCTAGCTTCAGTGGTGTGTCAGGAGACTCCCTCGCTTCAGTGGTGTGTCAGGAAACTCCCTCGCTTCAGTGGTGTGTCAGGAGACTCCCTCGCTTCAGTGGTGTGTCAGGAGGCTCCCTCGCTTCAGTCGTGTGTCAGGAGACTCCCTCGCTTCAGTGGTGTGTCAGGAGACTCCCTCGCTTCAGTGGTGTGTCAGGAGACTCCCTAGCTTCATTGGTGTGTCAGGAGACTCCCTCGCTTCAGTGGTGTGTCAGGAGACTCCCTCGCTTCAGTGGTGTGTCAGGAGGCTCCCTCGCTTCAGTGGTGTGTCAGGAGGCTCCCTCGCTTCAGTGGTGTGTCAGGAGACTCCCTAGCTTCAGTGGTCTGTCAGGAGACTCCCTCGCTTCAGTGGTGTGTCAGGACGCTCCCTCGCTTCAGTGGTGTGTCAGGAGGCTCCCTCGCTTCAGTGGTGTGTCAGGAGACTCCCTCGCTTCAATGGTGTATCAGGAGGCTCCCTCGCTTCAGTGGTGTGTCAGGAGACTCCCTCGCTTCAGTGGTGTGTCAGGAGGCTCCCTCGCTTCAGTGGTGTGTCAGGAGACTCCCTCGCTTCAGTGGTGTGTCAGGAGGCTCCCTCGCTTCAGTGGTGTGTCAGGAGGCTCCCTCGCTTCAGTGGTGTGTCAGGAGACTCCCTCGCTTCAGTGGTGTGTCAGGAGACTCCCTCGCTTCAGTGGTGTGTCAGGAGACTCCCTCGCTTCAGTGGTGTGTCAGGAGACTCCCTCGCTTCAGTGGTGTGTCAGGAGGCTCCCTCGCTTGAGTGGTGTGTCAGGAGGCTCCCTCGCTTGAGTGGTGTGTCAGGAGGCTCCCTCGCTTCAGTGGTGTGTCAGGAGACTCCCTCGCTTCAGTGGTGTGTCAGGAGACTCCCTCGCTTCAGTGGTGTGTCAGGAGGCTCCCTCGCTTCAGTGGAGTGTCAGGAGACTCCCTCGCTTCAGTGGTGTGTCAGGAGACTCCTCGCATCAGTGGTGTGTCAGTAGGCTCCCTCGCTTCAGTGGTGTGTCAGGAGGCTCCCTCGCTTCAGTGGTGTGTCAGGAGACTCCCTCGCTTCAGTGGTGTGTCAGGAGACTCCCTCGCTTCAGTGGTGTGTCAGGAGGCTCCCTCGCTTCAGTGGTGTGTCAGGAGGCTCCCTCGCTTCAGTGGTGTGTCAGGAGACTCCCTCGCTTTAGTGGTGTGTCAGGAGACTCCTCGCTTCAGTGGTGTGTCAGGAGACTCCCTCGCTTCATTGGTGTGTCAGGAGACTCCCGCTTCAGTGGTGTGTCAGGAGGCTCCCTCGCTTCAGTGGTGTCAGGAGGCTCCTCGCTTCAGTGGTGTGTCAGGAGGCTCCCGCTTCAGTGGTGTGTCAGGAGACTCCCTCGCTTCAGTGGTGTGTCAGGAGACTCCTCGCTTCAGTGGTGTGTCAGGAGGCTCCCTCGCTTCAGTGGAGTGTCAGGAGACTCCTCGCTTCAGTGGTGTGCAGGAGGCTCCCTCGCTTCAGTGGTGTGTCAGGAGACTCCCTCGCTTCAGTGGTGTGTCAGGAGGCTCCTCGCTTCAGTGGTGTGTCAGGAGACTCCTCGCTTCAGTGGTGTGGAGGAGGCTCCCTGCTTCAGTGGTGTGTCAGGAGACTCCCGCTTCAGTGGTGTGTCAGGAGACTCCCTCGCTTCAGTGGTGTGTCAGGAGGCTCCCTCGCTTCAGTGGTGTGTCAGGAGACTCCCGCTTCAGTGGTGTCAGAAGACTCCCGCTTCATTGTGTGTCAGGAGACTCCCTCGCTTCAGTGGTGTGTCAGGAGACTCCTCGCTTCAGTGGTGTATCAGGAGGCTCCTCGCTTCAGTGGTGTGTCAGGAGGCTCCTCGCTTCAGTGGTGTGTCAGGAGGCTCCCTCGCTTCAGTGGGGTGTCAGGAGACTCCCTGCTTCAGTGGTGTGTCAGGAGACTCCCTCGCTTCAGTGGTGTGTCAGGAGACTCCTCGCTTCAGTGGGTGTCAGGAGACTCCCGCTTCAGTGGTGTGTTAGGAGACTCTTTCGCTTCAGTGGTGTGTCAGGAGACTCCTCGCTTCAGTGGTGTGTCAGGAGACTCCTCGCTTCAGTGGTGTGTCAGGAGACTCCCTAGCTTCAGTGGTGTGTCAGAGACTCCTCGCTTCAGTGGTGGTCAGGAGACTCTCGCTTCAGTGGTGTGTCAGGAGACTCCTCGCTTCAGTGGTGTGTTAATAGACTCCTCGCTTCAGTGGTGTGTCAGAGACTCCTCGCTTCAGTGGTGTGTCAGGAGACTCCGCTTCAGTGGTGTGTCAGGAGACTCCCTCGCTTCAGTGGTGTGTCAGGAGGCTCCTCGCTTCAGTGGTGTGTCAGGAGACTCCCTCGCTTCAGTGGTGTGTCAGAAGACTCCCTCGCTTCATTGGTGTGGCAGGAGACTCCTCGCTTCAGTGGTGTGTCAGGAGACTCCTCGCTTCAGTGGTGTATCAGGAGGCTCCTCGCTTCAGTGGTGTGTCAGGAGGCTCCTGCTTCAGTGGTGTGTCAGGAGGCTCCTCGCTTCAGTGGTGTGTCAGGAGACTCCTCGCTTCAGTGGTGTGTCAGGAGACTCCTCGCTTCAGTGGTGTGTCAGGAGACTCCTCGCTTCAGTGGTGTGTCAGGAGACTCCTCGCTTCAGTGGTGTGTTAGAGACTCTTTCGCTTCAGTGGTGTGTCAGGAGACTCCTCGCTTCAGTGGTGTGTCAGGAGACTCCTCGCTTCAGTGGTGTGTCAGGAGACTCCTAGCTTCAGTGGTGTGTCAGGAGACTCCCTCGCTTCAGTAGTGTGTCAGGAGACTCCTCGCTTCAGTGTGTGTCAGGAGACTCCCTCGCTTCAGTGGTGTGTTAATAGACTCCCTCGCTTCAGTGGTGTGTCAGGAGACTCCCTCGCTTCAGTGGTGTGTCAGGAGGCTCCCTCGCTTCAGTGGTGTGTCAGGAGAATCCCTCGCTTCAGTGGTGTGTCAGGAGACTCCCTCGCTTCAGTGGTGTGTCAGGAGAATCCCTCGCTTCAGTGGTGTGTCAGGAGACTCCCTCGCTTCAGTGGTGTGTCAGAAGTCTCCCTCGCTTCAGTGGTGTCAGGAGAGTCTGCTTCAGTGGTCAAAGACACCTATGCACAGCTTAGGAGATGTACTAAAGAAGACTTTTCGCCATGAGTGGCTTCAGCAGTCTTAATTCAGTGCTGAAACAGGACTAAAGAAGCTACTCGGGGCGAGATGTTTCCTTCAATAAACACTGCAACGTTTCCCCTAACAACTGTCCTCCACTGTGGACAAGTGTCCTTATACACTGACAACCATCCCTTGTATCATGGTACTGATGGTGCATAAAAAAAAAGGTTGGGGAGCTGACCACCACCTAACAATTCAGAGGAACTGACCACCTCCTAACAATTCAGAGGAACTGACCACCTCCTAACAATTCAGAGGAACTGACCACCTCCTAACAATTCAGAGGAACTGACCACCTCCTAACAATTCAGAGGAACTGACCACCTCAAAAACACTTCTTCCTGAATTCGACTAAAGAAGGCTGTTTTTATGCAGGCGACACGTTTCAGAACTGAAGATACCCAAGTGTTGCACATATCTGGTTCATCAACTATCCCTCTGTTCTCTTTGCAACGTTGATAAATGATATCACTAGGTTGGAAATTGTATTAGAGGGAATTATCGTTCTAGTTAAGCTTAGTGATCAAGTATTTCCTGCTGAGACGTGGTTGCCTCAGCCTTCATCTATGCTAGAATTAACTTCTAGCACATGATGTCTTTTTTACTGGCTGTGCCGTAATACGTTCTACGATAAAGCTCAATACAAACAACTTAATGTCGGGTGATTATTATACTGGAGGCAATAGAAGTGGAAAGCTAATTTTGAAGTGTTGAGTCTCTCAGCCTTGATAGAAGGTGTTTAGTCCCTTAGAACTGATAGAAGGTGTTTTGTCCTATAGAACTGATAGAAGGCATTTAGTCCTATAGAACTGATAGAAGGCATTTAGTCCTATAGAACTGATAGAAGGCATTTAGTCCTATAGAACTGAAGAAGGCGTTTAGTCCTATAGAACTGATAGAAGGCATTTAGTCCTATAGAACTGATAGAAGGCATTTAGTCCTATAGAACTGATAGAAGGCCTTTAGTCCTATAGAACTGATAGAAGGCGTTTAGTTCTATAGAACTGATAGAAGGCGTTTAGTTCTATAGAACTGATAGAATGTGTTTAATCCCACACAACTGATAGATGTTTAGTACCACAAAACTGATAGAAAGTGTTTAGTCTCATAGAACTGATAGAAGGTGTTCAATGGCTCATATTGCAGCCAGTGTTGGACATGAGCATCCATAGTGGGTGATTCAGTGTATGTTTAAGTGGTGTGGTGGTGGTGGCTGTGGTGGTGGTGTGGCGGTGGTGGCTGTGGTGGTGGTGTGAAGGTTGTGGCTGTAGTGGTGGTGTGAAGGTTGTGGCTGTGATGGTGATAGTGGTGTCAGAAATGTTTGTTTACACAGAGAAGAAAGGCAGCTGGCAGCCATCCTGCTAGTTTTTCCCACAGGATGGAGGACCCTCCTTCCTTCTGCATGAAGATTATACACCACCGTTTTTCTGTTTCTTTTTATTTGAGCGTTGAACCCGCAAGGGCCATACAGTGTTGCGGCGAGGAATGTGCGAAGGATAGGAGTGAAGAGTAAGACTTAGTGGGAAACAAAGAGGACGTACTAAACCCATGAGCAGCACCTGGGTGTCTTTTTTTGGAGAGACGTTTCGCCTACACATTAGGCGAAACGTCTAATACAGAAGCATGAGAAGTGAGACTAATATACCGGAGAGCGTGGAAGCAGTGCTGAGGTGCAACAGTTGGAGACGGCGTCTAACGTAGGCAGGGCCCATCTCTTCATTTTTTTATGGCTATCTTCAAGTTACCTGCCTGTCTTCAAGACACCTGCCTGTCTTCAAGACACCTGCCTCTCTTCGAGACACCTGCCTCTCTTCAAGACACCTTCCTCTCTTCAGGACACCTGCCTCTCTTCAAGACACCTGCCTCTCTTCAAGACACCTGGCAATCTTCAAGACACCTGGCTATCTTCAAGACACCTTCCTCTCTTCAAGACACCTGCCTCTCTTCAAGACACCTGGCAATCTATAAGACACCTGGCTATCTTCAAGACACCTGGCTATCTTCAAGACACCTGGCTATCTTCAAGACACCTGGCTATCTTCAAGACACCTGACTATCTTCAAGACACCTGGCTATCTTCACGACATTTGACTGTCTTCAAGACACCTGCCTGTCTTCAAGACACCTGCCTGTCTTCAAGACACCTGCCTCTCTTCAGGACACCTGCCTCTCTTCAAGACACCTGGCAATCTTCAAGACACCTGGCAATCTTCAAGACACCTGGCTATCTTCAAGACACCTGGCTATCTTCAAGACACCTGGCTATCTTCAAGACACCTGGCTATCTTCAAGACACCTGGCTATCTTCAAGACACCTGGCTATCTTCAAGACACCTGGCTATCTTCAAGACACCTGGCTATCTTCACGACATTTGACTGTCTTCTAGACACCTGGCTATCTTCAAAACACCTGACTGCCTTCAAAACACACCTGTTACTTGATAAGTTCCTCATTTTCAGTTCCTGATTAGCCGGGCTGTGGACCAGGAAAGCCTGGTCTGATTAGATACCTGAATAATTAGCTAACAGCTAGGACATAGTTACGTAATATTAGGTGCCATTAAGCAGTCTTAATAGCACCTAGCGTCTGGGAGATGGAAGGTAATTAGGTTTGATCAGAGGAAGGAGAGAGGTAGCTCCATCTCCTTGAATTAAGAGCCCATCAGTTTCTCCTTGAGGGATGGAACTAATCAGAAGATGGGGAAAGGAAAACTAATCT